>CAUYMX010059848.1:0-34733 GCA_963573855.1 Lepilemur septentrionalis | reverse complement strand
GCCTGAGCAAGAACGAGACCCGTCTCTACTAAAAGTGGAAAGAAATTAGCTGGCAAACTAAAAATATGTAGAAAAAATTAGCCAGGCATGGTGGCCCATGCCTGTAGTCCCAGCTACTTGGGAGGCTGAGGCAGGAGGATCGCTTGAGCCCAGGAGTTTGAGGTTGCTGTGAGCTAGGCTGATGCCACGGCACTCTAGCCCAGGCAACAGAGTGAGACTCTGTCTCAAAAGAAAAAGAAAAATGAATAGGACACAGTCTTTGCTGTTAGAAGCTCTCAGTACAGTGGGAGGGATCATGGGTAAATAGATAACGATACCATGGTAACAGTGTATGAACACAGTTGGTGCACTTGAGGGGCATACCTAAAACAGATAATAAGTCAAGACAGATCTATTAGAATATATTAAATAAGCACATATAAGGAGGGGCTAATTGAAATAAAGACTGAAGAGGAGAGGACTGTAGGGAATTTTGATCATGTACCTCTAATCCACAGAGGCACACTGCTGAGCTTGCTGGGCACCGGGGAGCAGAGTGGCTTGTACTGAAATTATGAATGAGAGGCATGCTCATTGCTAACATTTGCATAGTGCTTTGCTGACCACTAAGCTCACAAAACTCCGTATTATCACCATTTTATAGACGAAAATCTGAAGCTAAGAGAAGTGCAAGGATCATCCCAGATCTCCCAGCCAATACATGGTAAAAACTAGAACTACAGCCCAGCATCTGATACTGTTTTTCACTCCTATGAAAAAATGTCTTCGTAACTGCATAGCACAATGAAATGAATATTTCATGCACGTATCTCTTTTCTGCAAAATTACTTCGAGTTCAAGGATTTTATGCATAAAAATACTACCTAAATGTGACAGATAAATTTTACATAACCACATTAATTCAACACAGAAGCACAGTCCTCTCACCTTCTCCATCCTTTTCCTTATCAACCTGTAAAATAACGTAGGAACATTGTTCAAGTTGGAAGCACACAGCCTCTGTTAGCATTAACAAGAAAACCTATCTGCAACGTCTTTTTCTTTCTCTTTTAAAAAATGAACTGAGTAGATAAACGGTTTAGTTTCTTTTTATCATAGTGACGGTATTCTGAATTGATGGCCATGACTGATCTGTTCTTTTCGCTAAAAAATGATGACACTTTCAAGGTAAGTTGCTATCATATACTGATTACCTGGACGGAGACAGAGAGAATGGTAATAATCATTATAAACACACTTGCTTCTAAGTTGAGAATAATATTTATGGGAAGATGGTAATTTTGACTAAGAATCATAGCAAACTTCAAACTCTCTTTTCATGTTATAATTTCCACATCTGAGCGTTGGAATGTCTTACCAGGAAGCCTCTGGGTTTATTAACAGAAATAAAATTGAAAACGAAGTCATTTATTTTCTTTAATATTTAATGCTTTACGTTAACTAGGATTATTAGCATTGATGCTAACGTGAGCTTTGAAGTAAGGCGGACATGGGTTTTAGCTCTCTGCTTCCACTCATTAGCATTGTGACTATTAACAAGTTATTTAAACTGTCTATGCTTCACTTTTCTCTCTGTAAAATGGAGACATTAAAATTGTGGAGTTACATAAAATAAGTGAGGTTATATTTGTAAAGGGAGTAGGGTAGTGATTGACATGTTAAGTGCTTAATAAATATTATCTATTGTTATTGGATTCCAGGAAAAACGATTTCAAAACTCAAGAGTTTTTTTCATTTTAAGGTTGTAAAAATGTTGGAAGGATCAAGTGATTCTTCAGTAGAGATGAGGTACAAGACCTGATTTTTATCTTTCCTAATTTTGGTTCTTAGGCCATTTCACCTCCTTTGTCAGTGCCAAAAAAGGAAATAATAATACTCCTTTGTATCTTGGAATTTGAATCTAGAAAAGATCATAGGTATTATGGATTACAATTGATTTTATTACAAAAGAAACTGAGAAATAAGGAACAAAGAATTTTTTGTGGCACTGTGAATTAGAAACCAGCAACAGCTTTTATTCCAGTTTGTGTTTTTGGTGGAAGAATAAACTGCATGAATTAGAAACAGTACGGCTAGTACTAAGTCTGGCTTTTATGTGCATAGTGAACTCTCCATCTACATTTGAAATCATCCTTAGAAATGATGTTTGGTTTGTATTGGACATTTCTATACCTATTTAGTTAACCTAGTCAGTGGGTTATTTGGCATATTGGGTACCTGAAATGGATCATTTCATAAAACCACTCCACTATATGACAAAATTATCTTCAGTAACACAAAATGAAGTTAATAATAATGCAAAAAACAGATGTAAAAGTGCTCTTTTATTGAGTTTTGTATATTTTGCTATGCAAATAGAACAAGTTAATTAAGTGTGATAATATAAAAAGAAAACAGATTAATAATTTTAATTGCATTACTATATTTAAAAAAATAGAAAGTTAACACATAGATGTTTCCAAAGAGTAAATTCTGCAAGGGTCAGATAATAATTTGCAAATAGAATGATGAATTGGAGTGATTAAAGTTCTGTTTCCTTGGCCCTAAAATCACTGTGATCATTTTATTCGAGTGTAATGCATAAATGTAGGAATCTGTAGTACTGCAGGTATTGGATATTCCAACTCAGTGCAAGATTATCCAACACTGTCTTGGAGGCTCACGAGAGGCTATCGTGAACATCTCCTCCCAAATCCTTGCTCAGTGACATCACTTTAATGGCTTCAGATTAATCATGGAAGATATAGTAATACCAAGGAAATCAGCAAGCAACAAATCAAGGTTTTTCTTCAGGAAGTCAATTGCTAAACGCTTACCAGTGTATCACAAATCAAATCGTACTCAAAATGAGCCCAAACTTGTTTTCAAACGGTTGACAAGTTACTCTCAAAACAATCATCCGTAGTGAGTCCATGCAGTTAGAAGGCAACTGTACAACTGGAAATGATCTGAATTAACTTTTGCATAGAACATACTATAATTGCAGAATTTGTTTAGAACTTATTAATAGATAGACAAAAGTCCATTTAGAATTTCTGTCTCATGGTGATAATAAAAAACAGACTGATTTGAAATCGGTTTTATTATTGTTTTAATTTTTTTTTTAAATCAAGTTTATTGAGGTATCATTTACTTGCATATATTCACAATTTGATGAATGTTAACACTTGTATAAACTTGGAATTCTTCATCATCATCAATAAACAAACATTTCTAGAACCCCCAATAGAGTCTCCTTGGCACCTGCCATGCATACCTCCCATGGCCCCAAGCCTTAGTCAAAAACAGATATGGTTTTTGTCACTATGGATTAATTTGCATTTGCTAAAATTTTAAATAAATGAAATCATATACTATATATTCCTCTGTGTCTTTGTTTTTCACTGAAAATAATGATTTTGAGACTCATTCATCATGTTACATTTATCAGTAGTTTATTCTTTTCATTGCCAAGTGGTTTTCCATTGAATGTACATGCCACATTTTGGTTAGCTATTCACATACTGGTGACATTTAAATTGTTTCCAGTCTGGGATCTCTCAAATAAAGATGGTAAGATTTGTGTACATATCTTTGTGAGAATATATGTATTTATTTCATTTGGGTAAATTATTAGCAGTGGATTGGCTGGATCATGTTTAACTCTTTCAAAACTGGACAGTTTTCTAAAGTGGTTGCACCACTTTTCACTCCAACCAGCAGTGGAGAAGGGTTCTGATTGCATCTCATCCTCACCAATGCTTGGCTGGAGGGAGCAGCTCACTATCTCGCAGATGCCCAAGTAAAAGCCTTATTAACCTTACTGGAGCTAACAGGATCATACAACTTTCCCCAAACAACTATTGTGGTTTCTATTTGCTCAGGTCTACAACACAGGTCCATCCTGTCGCTGAAATTTGAGTCAGGTCCACTGTAAACCCTATGCTGAGGGTTGAGGGGGGAGTAGTTAGTATCTCAGAGGGAAACTGAGGCACTTTTAGAGAATGCTGGATGAATTCTAGGAGGCCAAAGAGCAACATAATTCACTATACATTTCCATTATGTATCGATAACTCTGTTAGGAATAAGAGCTTTTTAAACTTTAAGATGTACAATTAAAGAACAAATCTGTTTAGGGTTAGAATAATAGTACAATGAAACCTAGCAACTAATAAACATATGCTGAGGACGTTTAGTGAAGAAACTGATGGGTGGGTGTTGAGAAAAGCATATTAAGTCCATTGCTTTCCATTTCTTTCTATTTTTTATTTGAAATTCATGGAAATCTGTCTGTAAGGCAACTGGGCGTACTCGATGAAGGCAGATGGTTGTGTTCTCTTGCTTGGTGGCATAGAAAGCTGGAGAAGGAGGTGCAGATGGCCAGGTGGAGGAGGCATAGAAATGTGTGTGAGGCCAGTCCTAATTTTAGGGATCATAGAATTCATGCAGACCTAAAACTTTTGGAATGCTTATTAACCTGACAACTTGCAGTTTAGAACCTTTGAACATTACTGTATTCAGCCGTGGCCTTTGGGGAAAGAAGGAAAGAGAGATGGATCTGGTGACTGTCCCATTTTTCAGCTGCTTATCATGTTCTAATCAATGCTGTTCATCAGTACAGAACCTGACGTCTGGTTGTCCCATTTCCATTCTTTACAAGCTGAATGTGATTTCTGTAAGTTATTTAAGTTAAACAAAATATCATTTTGTTGACTTCACATTCTATGCCTTAACACTTCCCATCCCCTTTACCCTGCTCACTTGACATACATACATGTGTATTATATAAACACACATATATAAAATTTAAGGTACATATATAATATATATATCTCCAAATTTATTTATTTTTACTATTTCTCTTTCTCTATGCCTTCACTGACATGAAAACTTTAAGAGGGAAGATTATTTTACATGTATTCACTGTTGTATTTCTTTCACCAAGAAAAATTTCTGGCATAACGTAGGCACTTCAGCATATTTGTTGGATAGTTTCTAAACATATTTTGGACAGGCAGAGGAGAATTAAAGATAACAGTAGGGGCTTTGCCTGACTTATTTATGATATACCCTGATCCTGAGTACCTGGAACAGTGCCCAGCAAATAGTAGATTCTTAATAACTGTTGATTAAGTAAATTAAAGACATTCATTCTTTAATCCTTTTATTTGCGAAGAAGATAAGGTTATTGGGTAGTGAAAGGAAGCAGAAGTGATGATGGTTTGAAAGAAATGCTGAGGGTCCACAGGAATCGCTGTGGACAACTATAAAGACAGCCAGTGGGAGACACCCCTACCCAGCAAAGGATGCCCAGCTGAAGACACTCTGGATCCGCAGTGGCTGCCACCTTCACGATTATGTGATTTCCTCCAACATCGTTCAGCTACCAAAGACAAGGAAGCAGATGGTTGTACTGACTTAACACCACCTCCTCACCCCACCCAACCCCTTAAAACTGAACTCCTATCTAAATAAAAGTTGCTGTGACATGTCATGGAACATAGACTGGTAGGAAAAACAGTGACTCCCTACAGGACAGAAAGACTGGGATCGAAGGTGAGCTACGGGGATTAGAAGACCCAGTGGAGTCAAAGAAAAGGAGTGGTGGGAGGGGTACAGGACTGAAAACAGGAGCAATTTTGTCACAGAATGAGATGTTGGGATTTGTGTTTAGGGTGTACTTCAGTTTTTAGGTAATAAGCTTCAGCCCAAGGCCAAGGTAAAATGTCAGCATGAAGTGGTAGGATGTTGTCTGAGGTTTGCATGGCATGGGATGTGGGTAGAAAACCCCAAGCAATAGAGACCTGGCCTGTTCTAGGTTGGGTCTTCAAGAGTCAAGTTGGAGGGATGGACTCTGAATCTCCAATGAAGGAGAAAGTTGCTGAGCAGCCTGCAGGTGGTAGATGGGAGTGGGCTTAGCAGTAATGGAGACAGACGACTAAAGCTTTCGAAGAGTGAGTGAGTGGTCAGTCGATGTCTCAGAAGTGGCAACAGGGTGCTAAGAGGATGGTTGGATGGGAGGGGGGCTGTCGTAGCCAGTTTGGGCTACTATAACTAAAATGCCACAGAGCAGACGGCTTAAACAATGCACATTTATTTTTCACAGTTCTGGAGGCTAGGAAGTCCTCCTAGATCAAGGTACTGGCAGATTCTGGTAAAGGTCTACTTCCTAGGTTCATAGGCGGCTGTCTTCATGCTGTATCCTCGCATGGCAGAAGGAACCACAGAGCTCTCTGGGCCTTTTTTGTAACGGTATTGATCCCATTCTTGAAAACTCCAACCTCATAGCTTAATCATCTCCCAAAAGTCCCACTTCTAAATACCATCACATTGTGGCATTAGAATTTCAACATCTTAATTTTGGATGGACACAACAATTCAGTACATAACAGGGATAAAACTAGGAGCAAGATGACCAGTGGCAGGATGCTGCAGCACAGAGGAACACTTTAGAGGTTTGGACTAGGACAGGAAAGGTGGAGGGGGTGAGAAATTGTCATTTGGAGGACACTCTTGGAAAGTAAAGTCAACAGAGTTGGCTGATGGAATTAGATGTCGGGCATGAAGCTCCTTGGTATTTGGTCTGCGTAGCTAGATTCATATTAATGCTAGATGAGGAAGGCAAGGAAAGAAGTCAGTTGGAAGGAGAAAAAAGAAGAGTTTTGTTTGGGCTTTAACGTTCAAGAAACTAGACAGCTATTTGGACACCCATAGAAGTGCTGGGAACTGTGTCAACTGCAGTCACATATGCCCTGTCACTTGTTATATTATCCTATTGACCCTACTAGATGTACACTAATGTTATTGCAACTTAACAGGTCGGACTTAGAGAATTTAAGGAACCTGCCCAAAGTCATACGGTTAGAAGCCCCATGGGCAAGATTCGAACCCAGGCTGTCTGACTGGGGGATCCTAATTCTCAATCGCTGTTCTACGCAGCTGAAAACCCTTCTGATCAAGTGGATCCAGGCGTTGTGGTAACTAACGTCTCTGCAGTTTGAGAGGCCTCTTTAAGAAAAAGATCACAAATTTACAGCTACAAAACTAGACGTGGAACTAAATATTTAAAATAAGAAAAGAAATCATAATAAATAGCAAACTTTAAAAAAACTGGCCAGTACTACAAGCATTATGAAATCTAGAAAATTAGCATTCTTAAATGTTAGCAAATGGGCACATTTTTATTAATGTATTTTTCTACACGTTTTGTACACATGCTCTTTGATTGTCTCTTCCTATGACAAAGTTGTTCTTTTTGGGTTTTTTTCCATTTTCTATGGAAAAAAAGATAAATTAGTTGTCCATCTTCCATGATTAAAATTGATCAAATTTTAATTATTGATAGTTTATAAAAGTTTCTTTTAGGCTCATAACTTAGTAATATTGTATCAAGGTGTATGACTGGGAATTTATTTTTAAAAATCTAAGAAAACAGTCCATTTTTGCTACAGCGTATAACCAAGTGATATCTTGCTAGAGTCTCTCCCTGGGTCTCCCACTGTGGCCACACGAGGGAGGGACCAGAAGCTTCGATTGCTTCACTCCACCATGAATCCACCTCTGGAGCTGATTTCTTCCCATGTATTTGGGAATTAACAGCTCTTCAACTTGGAAGGAGACCCAGGGGGTGAAAAAGTAGAAGATTGGAGAAAATGACCATTTCTCACAAATTCCTTAATGACTGTTTCATAAAAATACTAAAAACAGCATTACTTTTTCCATTTTTCTTATCTCCCAATGAGTCTATAAAAATAACCTACTAAATATTTATTTTTGTTAAAGTTTTCTATTCCTTTAAAATAGTTCCTCTTTGAAGGCCAAGTATAGGTATAAATTTTCAAAAACCTCCTTAAAATTAATTAATCAATATTTAACAGCCTTGCCAGGATTATTCCCCTACTGAGGCACACTGTCATAAAGCAGAGATTGAACTTGAATTGTGCCTGGTTTTCTTTATTCTCTTCAATTAACTTTCCTTCACCTGAAATCATTTCATGTTCAAGACTCTTTCCACTGCTGTATAGCAGCTATGAAATGAGAATAAGTTACTCCAGTTTTTTGTATCCTTGGGCCTGAAAGGAAGATGATGACTGGAATAATCATTACAGAAGAGCATTCTGGTCGGAAAATATAAAAGTATGAGAATGAAAAGAAAAAAAAGAAACAGGAAATTGGAATAAAAAGTTGTTTCTGGGATGTTTAAGGCAACCTATTGAGCCCATTTTTCCTTCCATGTATTTGATGAGCTGAGAGGCAGCAATTGGAGCACCTTGATTCAATTAAACATGCTTAGTGGAATTTCAGAAGTCTCTAGACTAGCTGGGCTAATTCCCAGCAACGCAGAGAACAGTGTCATTCTTTAGTTGATATTCCAGAGTACCTAGACGCAATGTTCCTACATGCTTGAATCAACAGGAAGACCCCTCTGATGTGTCAAAAAAAATATGCCCCTGGGTTCCAACACTCCTAGCTGCTTGCTGATGGCACAGAAATCCCAGCTCATCCCAGAGGCTGGAGGATGCCTCACTGGGATGGTAACGAGTGGAATGGCCATTCTCTCTGAGTGCGCAGGGGAACCGCCTGCTGACCACGGGCCAGGAAATCACTGAGCCCACAGTCCCTGCCCTCAGAAGGTCCCCCACTGCGCCTGGGCATCCTCTGTGCTCCAGAGCTGCTTCTGTTATGCTTGGCTGGGAGGGTGGGAAAGACAGATAGTCACTGAGCCAGGTCTATGACATCAGCAAAGTGTAGATCTACATGCTGGGCAAATCTAGGTTTTTGTGGAGACTGAATATTATATAATTTAAGCCCTTTTTAATTAAAAAATACAAAATTATAAGGATTAGTTACATATATAGGTGTGTTATAGACTGGATCTTTATGTCCCTCCAGAATTCATATGTTGGAACCTAATCTCCAATGTGACAGTACTCAGAGGTGGACCCTTAGGGAGGTGATTGGGGCTGCTCAGATAGAATGAACGTATTTTGCATGTGAGAAGGATGTGAATTTTAGAGAGCAAAGGGTGGAATGTTACAGACTAAATATTAATATTAATATTTCTTTTAGAGTGACATCCTATCGCATACTGGGAGTTAGCTTTCACCTGGTGTGACTTTCTTCTTTTCTTTTCACATAGGGTTTTGCTCTGTAACCCAAATAGATACTTTTTGATGCTACTATGGGAGTTTAGTTTAATTATATTGATAAGACTTATTTTTCTGCCATATTATTATTTTAGATTTTCTCTTTTAATAGCTTTAAAAATACTTTACCATATTTAACTTTGTGCTGTTAAATATATTCTTATCTTTACTCTTTGATTTGTTAAAGATGATGTCAGCATATTTACTCATGGTTTTGTCCAATTGTCTAATTACTGCAGATTGTAATATTTATATTTGGATCTGAACTCATAACCTTGACATTTGTTTCTGTCTTTGTTCTAAGGTTAACTGGATTCAGCGATCACCACAGATTATTTGCTGTGGCCTCCCAGCCACTGCTTGATTGGCTGAATCTTGTCTTCTCTGAGATTCCTCAAGAACAGGTGAGAATAATTCTCTTGAATTTTTGCATTTGCTATCCCTTTAGATATATAGGTTGGAATATTCTTTGATTTCAGGAAAGTCTTAGTAAATTATGTATTTGAATGTTTTTTGTGTCCCCTTTTATTTTAATGTATTCTTCTGTAACTCCTAGCGTGTTATCTTGGTTTATCTTTTAAAGATATAATGGCATATCCTTATATTTTAATTTATTTTTTCTTTTTCCCTCTATGAAGAAGAGAAACTAAACAGCAAGTCTGACCACGAGATGCAAATAAATCTTCCTTCAGTACCAGGGCCTAGATTGTGGTCAAACATCAGCATGTCATTTAATCAATGATCTGGAGACTTCTGCAGGTCTCATTGGAAGTTACGCTGGGATATGCAAAGTGTGTGGTCTCAGATTCTTGAAGGCAGGATAGGTTTCGTTTCTATTGGAGCTTGGAGTAGAGTCTTAGCCCAGAGCATCAATTAGTAGTATGATTGGAGGGAATCTGGAGGCCCTCAAATTATGTCATCTACACAAAAACAAAGTAATACTTACTTCACAGGCTTTGAACTGTAATTTTTTCAAACTTTACCTATCGGATCCCCTATCGCCTTATAAAACTTTCTGAAAAATCCGAAGATACTTAATGTTATTTTAACAGCAATTTCTAGAAGAATAGAAATGAGATTTTTATAGTACAGACTATGAAAGGTTAATTCCCATGACAGATACTAGAGAGTGGACCAGACTGCCCCTAAAGGACAGGGAGTAAGAACCTCAAGCCTCAATGTAACTAGTTTATTCCCCCAAAATATAGGCATTACATCAGAGAAATAACCTTGTTGGCCAATAAGTCCTGGATGTTATTAGCTCAGACCAGGTCCAGAGCCACCGCAAGGGCAGCTGACCCAGCCTGGTGCCTGACCACCCGTGCTTTGGTTCCTTTGAGTGGCCATCTGATTTTCTGCTGTTCCTAACAAGAGTGTTACCAGGGACATTCTTTAATTCCCCAGCACAGGAACAGAGAAGGGGCACGAGATCTAGGTCCTGCATGATAAAAAAGAAAAAAGAATCTAAGAGAAGCGAGTGGGGCCCATCAAGAGTGCCAGACCCCCCTCTGATGGAATTCTTCAGCTGCTCAGTGAGTGACACACCTGCCCTTCTGTGGGCATCACACATATCTACCTGTTTTTGGTGTTTCCTCTTTCCACTTTTTGTCAGAGATAGGAGAGAATGAAATATTTCTCCCTGCAAATACAGCAATCAATTTTGTCAGTAAGTGCAGATCTTAAAATAAAACCATCTTGACCCTCTCATGAAAAAAGGTATTTTCAATTGCTTGCCTTGCAGGTACCTTCATTTTTCATACTCAGACCCTTAGTAATTTGTCATACATCCAAACATTTCATTACCAATGATATTTTACTATCTATCTATCTCTTCTCTTCCAAGTGCCTGTTTTTGACATTGAGACAACAGACTTTAATCAGTTATGAAAAGAACATCCCGCTATGTGGTGGTGAAGAACATGTTTCCTGGTATCAGATAATTTGATTCAAATGGGCAATTTACTTAATCTTTCTAAGTCTTGAAAATAGGCAATATGCTAGTGCCTACCTCATAGAGTTGTGAGGAGGAATAAATTCATTCATATGGTTAACAAGATTCCTTGGGCGCCTCCTATGATAAGTGCCATGAAGAGAAAGAATACAAGGTAAGGGGACAGAGAATGACAGGTGCTACTTTAGATATGCTTGGCAGAAAATCTGCTCCTGAAAGATTTTATTTGAGCAGATATCTGAATGAAGTAAAGAAGTAAGTCATGCAAATACCAGGGACAGACAGAAGATTCTAGGCGGAAGAAAGAGCAATTATGAGGCTGTTGTGTTGGGATTATTACCAGATTTGAGAAGCTGGGTGAATTCATGTTGTGCCTTTATGAACCTGGGCTGTCCAGATAGAATAGTCTCAAAGCCAAAATGGGATGGGGACAGTGTGCTGCCTAAGAGGTCCCCAAACCACAGTCTTTCTAACGGCCAAGAAAAACCACAGTCTATATACAGAGTGTGGTGAGGAAGGGCACTTCCTTTTATATGGAGTATGTGTTTAACTACATAAATGTCTCAGGCCACTAATGCTGCTATACCAAAGTACCTTAGCCTGGGTGACTTATAAAGAACATAAATTTACTTCTGTAAGTTTCAGAGCCTGGGGAGTCCATGTGATAACCTCAATGAGTTTATAGGTTACTAACCGGAATAGCATCTATACACATTTGAACACTTAATTGGATAGATAGATGGTATAGATAGATAGATAGATAGATAGGATGTAAAGATTGTTTAATTGACTGACACACTTGATACACAAGCTCTTAGACTCCTTGCAAAATTCCAGCCATCTACTGTCCAACTAAAGCACAGCTACTCATCGAGGAGGATGTGTAGATGGTGCAAGGCGATGGTTGTCAAAGTATGATCCCAGGACCAAAATCATCAGCATTGTCCGGGAACTTGTTATAGATACTAATTATTGGGCCCCATCCTGGATCTACTGAATCAGAAGCTCTAAGGGTGTGGCCCAGCAATCCAAGTTAGCAAGACTCCTCCTGATTCTGGGACATGCTCAAATTGGAGCTCCACTGACAGTGAGCTCTTGCTTCACGGCAGTTGAATCCTGTCCCTACCAGTAATTAGCCACGTGGCTTCTCACCAGTCACATCCCCTGAGTTTCAGTTTTCTCATTTATAAAAAAAGTTCCAAACAGAGGAAGAAAACCAACATCGCACTGTTGTAAATGTTAAATCATGTAACCCTTATGAGAGCAACTAGAAGTTCCTGGCATACCATGTACACACATTCATTCAAGGACCAGTTAAGTACCTACTATGTGCCAAGCACTGGACAGCAAAGAGAAGATTAATATTTTCTTGGCCCACATCTAGCAAGGGAAGACCGGCAGTTGGGAGTGTGTATTTCATCAATGAAGTGTCATATTTACTGTGAAAACATGAGGTTGGGGCCCAAGGAAGGGAGAGGTTAATTACATTTGGAAAGGGCAGAGAGTTAAGAAAGCCTTGCTAGCACTCTGGGAGGCCAAGGCAGGCAAGTGGTTTGAGCTCAGGAGTCTGAGACCAGCCAGTCTGAGCAAGAGTAAGACCCTGTCTCCACTAAAAATAGAAAGAAATTAGCTGGCAAACTAAAAATACACAGAAAAAATTAGCTGGGCATGGTGGCGCAAGCCTGTAGTCCCAGCTACTTGGGAGGCTGAGGCAGGAGGATCACCTGAGCCCAGGAGTTTGAGGTTGCTGTGAGCTAGGCTGATGCCACGGCACTCTAGCCTGGGCAAAAGAGTGAGACTCTATCTCAAAACAAAAAAAAAAAAAAGAAAAGAAAAAAGAAAAAGAAAAAAATGAAGAAAAAGAAAGACAAGGGAGAAAAGCATCTATCTGTAGAGAGCCCAGGTAAGTTAAGCCTTGGGTATAAAAAGATGAGGCTGTGGAGATGGCGAGAAGCAGTCACTACGGATACACGAATGAGAAATGACTGAGACACCAGAATTTGCTGCATCATTAAATGCAATGAGAGGAAGAGTGAGGCCAAAGAGGAAGCCACAGGTAACTACAAGTGGCAAAATTTCAGAAAGAGGAAAAGATAAGGCAAGAAATAAGTGGGAGCCTAGAATGACTTTACATTTCTTGTGTCTGAGCAATGTCAGCTTCCCTCTTTTTCTTTAACATTTTTACCCCGGTGAAATCTGGTAAAAACTAAGTTTTAAAGACAGCATTCGTGAGAGGGAAAGAAAACACAGAAAGACTACATCACAACGCAAGCCCGAGTCGAAGGCAGAGGGGCCCCCGGAATTTTTTATCTTTTGTTTTCTGGCTCTCATTCTGCCTTTCTGCAGCTGACTGCCTCAGTGACTGACAAGCCACCAGCTTTTTGGGAGGGAACTGCCGGGGAGGGGAGGAAGGAAGGCCAGAGGGGCAAAGAAGAGACCGCGCAGGCGCAGGCAGGAACCGGACGCATCCAGTGGGGACTCTCCATACCCAGGGCCAGGCAGCCTGAGCAGGTCTTTAGGTACGGCGAAGTAATCAGCCTCGGAGGTCCTGTGATCCTTTGTGGCCCATTATTTATGACTGAGTTCTTTGTATGTAGTTATTTTTAATGACTTTGTAGACTAAGCCCTTGGTACCAGGGCTTGGTACCATTGTGCCAGCACAGCCCCCGTGAAAATGGGCCACTTTGCTCTGTTTATAAAGGATCCCTGATGCACAGATGCTGCAAATAAAACCCACAAAGTCCATGATGCAGACGTCCTCGGTCCTCCGGGTTACCTTACTCCACGTTCAAAATGTTTCCCAGCCACAGCCATGATCATGGTTTATTGCGTTGCCCAAAGACAGAGGCCTCAGAGCATTCACTGCTGCAACCCAATTCAAGGCAGGAGCTTGGTCTTTCCCTTCCTCCTTCTCTCGTCTCTCTTGGTAGGACAAGAAAAATGATCACGCTTTACGTAAATGTTATGCATTATGGATGTGCATTCTGTCTCCGTAGCTCGGGGTTGAAATTTTCCACTTTAGAAGACATTTACCACTTTCCCTTGCTTTTCCCCAACATAAAACAAATCTCCGAGAATAAAGGAAAGTCACTTTAGACATCATAATGCGCAGTTTCAATGTAATTAAATTGCATACACACAGTCACACTCGGGGAGAACGTCAGCTTCTAATTTGCTACCAGACAAACACTGTCTCCAGTTATTTTCCAGAGTTTAGGGTGGCAACTTCAGTAATTGAAGAGGGGAATAAACAAAGTTAGCATAAAATTACAGTCTGACACAACCTTAAATTCCGCATTTTAAGATCTGGGTGAGCTCATCTGTCACGAGGCCCAAAATAAACAGGAGTCCAGGATGGAAACAGTGGTGTAGTTAAAATCGTCCACATCAGTGAGTCAAGCACCCAAAATGCCTCCTGCCAGGGGCGAAGAGAAATTCTGAGGGGTGCATTTGATGGTTGTCACTTGAAGACATTAAGATACTTAAACAACTACAGAAACATGCAAATACACATGCTTTTGTTCTATTTGTAAAGTCGTAAAATAATCATGTTGATAAAATATGAAACTTACTGGGTTGTCTGTGTTTGGAGTTATAAGCCTTTATAAGACCAGGGGCTTCAGGTTTTTCAAAAGTCCAAATGGCTGGGAAATGGAGAGAGGGAGTGGAATGAAGAACTATTTCTCTGGATGAGCTGCAACAGTTCAAGGGTCGAGACCCAGGGCGAGGAGCAAATATCAGGGAGTTCAGAAGCTTGCATTCTTCCCCTTCTCAATAAATGGAAACTCCATTTTTCCAATAGCTCAAACCAAAAACTTGGTGTCATCTTTGACTCCTCTCTCTCTCTCTCATATCTTATATGTAAGCAAGCCACAAATTCCAGCAGCACTGCCACCACCCTGGTCCAAGTGGTGGTCACTATCTTGCCAATTTGCTATTGCCATATTTTCACTGGTCTACCCTGATCCTCTGTACTCCATTTCCAAGCCAGCAGCTGGAACAATGCTGTTAAAATTTAAGGTAGACCCCATCAATGACTACCCATTGCTCTCAGAGTGAAATCCTGACCATACTGGATGACGCCTTCCCTGCCGCTCTGATGTCTCCACTGACCACTGCACACTCCTCTTGCTCACCAGATTCCAACAGCACAGGCCTCCTCGTCCCAGTTCAGACCTGCTGGGCATGCCCCTGCCTCCGCACGTTTGCATTTGTTATTCCTTCCGCCTTAAGTGCGCTTTCCTCAGGTATTCAGAAAGTTTTCTTTTCCATCTATGATGGATTTTTGGCTAAGAATTTAATCAAAGCCACATTAGCCCTGTGGCCCCACAGACCAGTCAGCTGACCCATTCTAGCTAGTGCTCAGGCCAAACAGAAGTCATTTTGTAACATTTGGGAGCAAATATTTAGGATGAAGGGAACTATTTTAAAGACCAGTTTATTAGACATTAGCTAACGGTATTTTCCTAAATTCTTTAAAGGTTCAACAACACTATCAGTGTTTCTGGATCACAATGACAATCCATGTAACGGAAATACGTATCTGACATTAAAAAATGTTAGTGCTTATGGTACAAATTTCAATCATGTTCCAAATTTTGATTTACAGTAGTAGGTTTACTTGCCTCCATGTTAACTCTTTGTAAATGCACTAGGACTTTATTTGCACTCTAGAATAATAAGGCTGTTCTAATTTCACAAGTCTAGGATTAGAATTCCCATGGTACCACCAGGAAATGGCTTGGTTAAAAGAGAGCTAATAAAACTCTCCTTTTTCCCATTTGAGCTGAGGAAGCGTACCGCACTGAAGACAGTCAACTATGGTTATGTAGCATCTAAAAACTGACCCCACTGGATTGGTGACAATGCACGCTGATACCCACCATCCATTTTCAATTGCCGTGGACCAATCTCTGTCCTCAGCCTCCTTCTTTGCCGGGGTGGAGGAAATCTCAAGTCAGACTGGAAAAAGAAAACGTCTGGGTCATAAATAGCTTCAGTAGACAATACCATGAATGAATCCACTCAAGGCTGTCTCAAAGGCTGAAATGAGTCACTTCACATTTGAAGATACTGCAACAACCTCTGATGCACAGACCATTCATTTTCCTTTTTAACAACATCAAATCGAGTCTTATGGCTCATGGGAGAAGCTGAATCACAAAAACGCCACAGCACCTTGTGGCCAGTGTCCTAAAGAGGCACACAAAATTGCCCACCCTGCTATTTTCAGAGAGAAAATATCCTACCTCGCTAGAACACACAGGTGGTGGAAAATCGTACATTAAGAGAATCAAACCATTCAAGTAGGAGCGTCTTAGAAACCCAGACTGAATCCTCGTGGTGCCAAACGTTCCCCAAGAGCTGGAAGCATCCACATGTCGTTGCATTTTTTAGTCTCCTTGGGAAGTTTGATGTCATAAAGTGATAGTTTTAGTCTTGAGTCTTTCTGTTAGAAACAACTCAAAGCCAAATTGTTTCTCTTGTGAGTAGTAGCATTTCTTACAACTCCTGGCCACTTTGCCAAAAATAAAATATACATGGTAAGAGCTGAGTGCTAATTCCTTTGTATTGTTGTTTCTCTTAGTAAGAAATACTTTTGCTTTCAACTGTATAACATGAGCATTGGTGGTCCACTCAGATTTTCCTCAGTTGCTCCAGTTGCTAAATGTATATAATATCCTATTTTTTCAGTTAAACTTACTGCTGCTTTTCATTTTACCCTCTCTGAGCTTCATCACCTTCTTTATGTACCATGTAATGGAGTTCAGAGGCCAGATTAAAAAATAAAAACTCTGTTAAGAATATCTGAAGAGCTTTGCAAAGCTGAATAAATATGCATAAATACACTCACACTACCTGTATCAGAAAGGGTTAAGAACTCCTAAACAGTACTTCAAGGTCAGCAGTTTGCTTTCATCCAGTTCCAGCACTTTGCATAGCTGGCAGCCCTCCATCCTTTGGAGAGTGGAGGGACAGCAGAGTGTGCGAGACTCACAGTCTCAGCCAGAATTTCCATAATCACATTAACAGATGGAATAATAATCACCATCGAAGTTCCTGCACCATCTTTCTGATCCAAGGAAACTTCCTCCTGCTTCATTTCAGAATCAATTCTGCTCACCGTTTAGACATAATGCATTCTTACTTTCTGGAAATGACACAGGTTAAGGTGATTCTAGAACAACTGAATAGTGCAAGCCCTGCTTTTGAATGTGGTACTGTGGAGGGAGCCATTGCCTGTGTGCGTGGAGGGTGAGCAAAGGCCGGGCTTTTCTGAGTGCTGTGAGGAACGCTCGGTATTTCCTTGGGGACTGGACGCAGTGGCTGTGAGGCCTGCCACACTCTGGCTTCAACGCTACCTCCTGGTCATCTGGGCGCGATCTGCACAGCTGTGGCTCTACACATGACTGCCTGAGGGTGCTGATCCCCAGTCTCCATATAGCAGGTTCTCTGTGTTCTTGATTATTATTAATACATGGGGGAGAGAGCAGCTATAAGGTTATATTGAAGAGCATATCAGACCAATGCAATTAGAATCATACTTTCTAGAATCTGCTATGTTAGGGTACCTAATGTTGATTTCTAGACAACAGCTCTGAATCTACCCAAGAAGCCTTATGTGAAGAGTATGACAAATTTGTTACCTATGAAAAACATCCAACAATATCTCCACTGTATAGATTTTGAAGTTGTTTGAGATCTAAGGTTTTATTGATGCCATGCATCCAGACGAATGCATCTGGAAATGGATATTGATTTCTTAAATTGATTTTTCTAGTTATTCATCTGCAGGAGAGTGTTTTAACAATATAATTTCCAGGTCACATACATGGATAATTTGAATTACCATGAAAACATGATATACACATGAATAACATTTTTAAAAAAGACTTCCCTTAAATGGAGGGAGATTAGAGACAGGCAGATCTTGCACTTATCAGGGGCCAGGACTTAGCTTGAAAGCAATAGAGGAAGGTGATGGCCAGATTCTGAAGAGGGTGGTTTGGAGGAGCATTGCACCTAGGGAGGTGGTACCCATGCCAGCGAGGTTTCCAGCCTCTTTGTCAATTCACATGCCAGAGCAGTGGCACAGAAGCAGCGACATCATCAGACCTGAAGGCGCTGTGTGCATTGCAACAAGGGGTGTCTCAGTGGAAACCAGTGCTGATTGATGACTGCAGCATTGATGACTGCATTGATGTTCTGCTTTGTCATCAAGTAATATCACAGAACATTTGCACCTAGGAAACCTAGACTGTAGACTGTGACAGAAATGCCTCCTATACATGGAAAGATGAGGCTTACAGCTCAATGCAAGTCGATTTCAAGGAAATAATGAAATGAGATATTTCTTCCACACTGCATGTGTAGAATCATCTTCACACCCTTTTGTGGCAGACAATGATGTTTACTGACCTAACAAACTCTTCTTTTCTCAAATTTATCTTTGCTAGCAGATTGCCTTCTCATAGATGCTAAATATGCCCCAAACTGCTATTTAAGTATCTATATCTTCTATGAGAAGGTGACCCAATCCACCCAGGCTTTTTGGACCCGGAAAAGACTTTTTCACCTAATTAAAAAAAAGTCATGCAAAAAAGAAATTGCCATTCTCCCTTTGCACGTAGTTGTGAGAATATGCCACCTGGATTTGTGACAATTGTCTTTTGATCATAAGGAGACGAACCTTAGAACAAAAGACAATGTCTTGGACATGTCTTTCCATCTTGCCTCAACCCAATCAGTGCCTGAGCCTGGCAGTATCTTACTTCAGCCTGCTTTTTTCCCCATTCCCATTGATGTCAGTGAAAATCAAGCCTCATTAGTTCTCAACTAAAGCCAAAGTCATTGAGTTTCCCAATCTTAAATTTCATCTCCTAAACACTATTATTAACTCGTTTTTCATACAGCCAAGTTCCATTCATACTGTTGCCCCTCTTAAAAACCATCTATAGCCTTCCTTTGTCTATTAAATATCAACGGATTTCTTGGTTTTTCATCTAAGAAAAACCTCAGGATTCTGACCCTAATTTATATTTCAGAAAGACAATGAGTTTATTGGTCATTCCAATGTGATGCATTTTATTTCTTACCTCTCTGCTATGTCATTTTGGAAATCTCTTTCTTTATCCTCACTTGTGCCTTCTGAAATTTTGTCACATAGAAGCCTGACCCATTAGACTGACCCGTCAGTATGCTACAACAGTCCATACTGGGTGACTGTCAGTCCTGATTTTAGTATATCACATATTCTGTCTTTTATTATGTTTTCAGAGCTGACAAACCCTATAAGCAAACTAAGCAGCTGCTAAAGCCACCAGAAAATCAGGATGGAGCAGATTGAGCTTGTATGTCACCATGATCTGCACACTTGTTCTGTATTTAGGCCAGAAAGTGTCCCAGTATCAGCACAAACTGTTCCACCATGACTAAATCTGGGACTCAGCTTGACAACTTCTTCCTCACACAGGTTTTAACTATGTCCCATGTGCTTCTTACTCTAAGCCCGGGGTTTCTTGTTGCAGCCATGAGACACTGCGGAAACTATTCAGTGCCCACATGTGTATAGCCCATGGGTCAGGCTTGGAGCAGTGGAGTAGAGTCAGAGTGTAGACCAAGCATGAGCCTTTCCTTAGCAAGACTGATCTAACCACTACCCCTGCTGAGTGCTCACCTGCTGGCAGCAGAGATTAATATGGAACACTCAATATGGTTTCATTCCTCGGGGACAGCGGCAAAGATTTTGTAGTTACTTGTGCTTTGCTGTCAACTTAGATGCAGTTTATGAGCAACCTTGATGCTTGCTCTCTTTTCCTCATTACACCAGGGTGAGATGCACCCTCATATGGAGAGATTTCTAACTCTAGTACTCCATCTTGGTCCAAATTTGATTGTAAAGTCTTTAAGGGTCAAGACTTTGTTTTTTATAATTCTTTCTATATCATCTAGCAGTAGTACTTGGCATTTAGTATATGCAGTATTGGGTAAACATTTGTTAAAAGGAAGGGAGGAAAGAAAGAAGGAAGGGAATAGAATGACTCATTATAACTATTCCATCACCAATTGATGGTAATTGCTAATATCTGGTATAATTTTATGTAAGTTGAAATATTTCTGTCTTAGTAGACTATAATATGAGCGTAACAGGCAGTTATGTAAACACGATCCTCTTTAAACTGCTCACATAGAACATGAATAAGATCAACTGCTTTATTCAGCAACCAAAATTTACTCTGAACTGTCCTTTGAGACTCATGACTTCAATAACCCAATAGCATTGCTCATGCAGGTACAGTGACTAAATCAAACATCTTCCCACTTAGACATTTACTTGCCTTTGAAAATGTAATGATGACTATTAGGTACAAAAACACAGTTGTTAAACAGTTGCTCTCTTGGTTTTTCATCAGAATCATTTTTTTCTAGAATGTCTTTGAGAATGTACTCTGTAATCACTAAGAACTGAACCAAGATTATAAAGTCATTTGAAATATTATAAGTAACCAAATGAACATCAGCTTTGCCTAATAATTTGCCAGAGAATAAAACTCGTAATTCAAATACCATGTGTTAAGTCAACTCTAAAAAAGACAAGAAAAACAGGTAAAAATATGTAACAATAGTTATTAAACCCATCTGTGTGGATGAATTACTCTTTGACTTTGTAAACACATAGATTGATGCACATTTTCCCCAACTTACTGAATCATCATCCTGTTTACCACCAACATAAATTCCTTACCTCCCAGAGAGAACCTGGCATTTCCTTCCTATCAGCTCCATCGTGGTTGCCTGATATTTTAAACTTTTGCCTATTGCTCTGTCTCTATGGCTGTGTGATACTTACAACTGTCTAAACTGTCTGGCCATGGGCCTTTGAGAATCATCGCAACCTTCAGCCCAATATCTTAGCCTTAGTTCACTAAGATTAAGGCTGTGTCAACATCTCTCAAAGGGCTACTGATTGCAGCTTTTGAACATTTCATTTCACACAGACTTCTTAACTGCTGTTGTGGTCATCTCGTTCGTCTTCTTCACTAACTAGCAGAGCCTATCTGCTATTATTGCTTCTGGCTTACCTACGTTTTTCCTATTTTTCCATTCATGTCATGCAAAATGGCATAACTTGTATGATGTCTGCCAAAGAAGGGATTCAAGGAGCATTATGAGAATCCCTTAATTACCCAGGGACTCTTTTGACTTGGCAGGTCAAGAATGTAGCCGCAGGTACCGAGACACAATGACACATTTATTCACCAGTGCTGACTCACCTGCGACAGGACTAGATCATGGGTAGCTGCCACGATGTGAGTCCTGAGCATTTGTGTAACGACATCCTCCATCCTCTGATTTATACTAAAACTGACAGTGCCTTGGCAAAGGTTAGGCAAATGTCCTAATCAAAAGCAAATGAAGCAAGAGGAAGCGCAGAGTAGAAGGAAAAGAAAATATTCTGACTTCAGAACTAGTTTGGCCGTCTTGCTAACCAGCCACCTTGAGTTCTGCTTTGCAAGGCTTTTATCTCCATAGCAACCCAAATGGGGCAATGTTTCCTCACCTTCTCTGATGCTGAGAGAGGACCCTCGGGTGCAGCTGTGCCTCGGCCTTGGAAATAAATAAATAAACTCAGAACAGACAATGGACCGTGTGACTAAGATCTGTCCCTATTCTGTGAACTGAAAACACTCAAGGATGACAACATACAAAATGTTTTATATGTTCTCCTTTTGTATATTTATGGATAATTATGGAAATTCTTTCCAAGTAAAAATGATAAAGAAAAACTAGATTTTTTAAGATTAATACTCTCTATTAAAAAAACATAATCTATAGTGGATAAAGATAGAATTCTACATGTTCTACTAGAAGTATCACTTCACAAATATTGCTGGCAACCTTCTTTCAAGCAATTAGCAATGAAGTAGGTAAAACTGGCATCTTCACTATTTGCCTGGACAGAATGTTTTATTTTACATATATATAAATATATATCCCATAGAGGCTGAGCGCAGTGGCTCACACCTGTAATCCTAGCACTCTGGGAGGCCGAGGCGGGAGGATAACTCAAGGTCAGGAGTTTGAAACCAGCCTGAGCAAGAGCAAGACCCTGTCTCTACTAAAAAAAATATAGAAAAAAATTAATTGGACAATTAAAAATATATAGAAAAAATTAGCCGGGCATGGTGGCACATGCCTGTAGTCCCAGCTACTTGGGAGGCTGAGGCAGAAGGATCCCTTGAGCCCAGACGTTGGAGGTTGCTGTGAGCTAGGCTGATGCCACGGCACTCTAGCCAGGGCAACACAGTGAGACTCTGTCTCAAACTAAATAAATAAATAAAGATCCCATAGAGCACACACATATGTGTATACACATATACCTACAAACATATATATCTATCTAAAAACATATAGTTAACTAAAATTTTCTTTATATAAAATTTTATATTTATAAAATACCTCCTTTGGTGTAAGACATAATGTTTTAAGAAGCATTCATTCAATGAGGGCCTTACAATGTACAAGACATTATGTCTAAAACGTTTTGTCTGATGCCTACAGGGAATTTGTAATCTAATAACAAAAAAGTGACATCCATGAATTCTTCATTTAATGTTACTTGCTACGTGCTGTTGGAATATAAAACTATTTCCAAAATACCCTCTTAACTAAAATGTTTCTAAATATATAAGTAGGCCATGATCGTACACTGCCAATATGTACGTGTGTGTTTGCATGTATGTGTATTTCCCCTGTGTTCTCAGTCCTATCTACTCCAATATGACCAGTGTCCTTATAAGAAAAGTGAAATTTAGACCCAGACATACCTAGAAAGAAGACAGACATATGAAGACATGGGCAGATGTTGGAGTTATGCTACCACAAACCAAGGGAGATGCTTGGGACTCCCAGAAGCTGAGTAAAACAAGGAAGGATCCAATCCTAAAGACTTTGGAGAGAATATGGACCAATCAATACTTTGATTTCAGACTTCCAGAGTCTAGAACTGTGAAAGAATAAATTTCTACTGTTTTAAGCCATCAAGTTTGTGGTACTTTTCCTAGGCAGCCCTAAGAAAAACACATCCAGCTAAATGGTGTATGTATTTACAAATAACTACTTTGGATGGCAAAAGATAGGGAGTCATTAGAGCTGTAATGCATACGTAGAAAGTACCTTGGGCCAGGCGTGGTGGCTCATGCCTGTAATCCTAGCACTTTGGGAGGCCGAGGCAGGAGGATCCCTCAAGGTCAGGAGTTCGAAACCAGCCTGAGCAAGAGCGAGACCCCGTCTCTACTAAAAATAGAAAGAAATTAATTGGACAACTAAAAATATATAGAAAAAATTAGCCGGGCATGGTGGTGCATGCCTATAGTCCCAGCTACATGGGAGGCTGAGGCAGGAGGATCGCTTGAGCCCAGGAGTTTGACGTTGCTGTGAGCTATGATGACACCACCACACTCTAGCCTGGGCAACAGAGTGAGACTGTCTCAAAAATAAATAAATAAATAAATAAAACGTTTGCTATTTCCACTGATGATGAAAATAAACCCCACACAAGATAGTCATGTGCCCAACTAAAAGTTGGGGATGTTATTAGTGAGGAAAATGGATATTGGGGAACTTCTAGTCTTATCTGCCTATATAGAAAAAAATGCTAGCAACTGCTTATGGTTAAAAAAAATGCATGTTTGCATTTTGTAAGGATATACTTCAAACTGTCAGAATGGTTATCTTTGGGGAATGATATTTAAAGGGACTTTAACTCTTTTCCTATTATGCTATTTTATTTCTCACAGTTACCATGTTTTTTAAAAAATAAGTAATGATGACTACTTCTTTTGATAATAAAGAAATACAGAAAGTTTGACTATTTTTACCTTCATAAATGTCTTTTAAAATAATTTCTTTTAAAAAATGTTTGGATGTTTTTCTGCTCTTGTCATTTTCTTTGTAATGTTCATGTGTACATGGGTAAGTTGGTATATCAGCCTTGATTCCTCGCCAAGGATTATCTCAGGGATGGAGAGCCTTACACGCTTAGCAGGGAGTCAAAACCGAGTTAAATGGAACTTAACTTACCTGCTGTGTAGGGAGTACAAGGCAAAGGAAAGAAAGATCTGGGGAAACCAGGTGAAGGACAAAAGAAGGTCCAGTTAAGCTTAGTCATGAGCACAGCTGGTCTCAAACCTGAGAACCACGTGAGGGTAGGAGGGAGATCAGGTTAAGGTTAGTAAAAAAATGTTTTCCTTCCCTGTTTCTTAAAACTGAGAAGGTGGCTAAGAACCTTGCTGAGGCATATTGTCTTTCATACACGTGGGTAAATTCCCTCGTTCGCCTTCATTCAGGTCTGTTTTTCTGCAGTTAGTTACTGCACAAACTGATATGTGAGAGCTGTGAACTCACCTCCCTCTCCTTCTAGGGGATGTTTCCGTATTGACATTGCCAATTGCCCCATTAAAAGGCTGTATTTCAAATATTAACTTGACATACTACAGGAGCAGCTTCCTCATTCCACTGCGCTTAGGCTTTCTAATGATGAAACAGGAAACTGGGGGCTACCATGGCCAAGTCCCTACCCCCGAACAAAAGGTTGTGACTTTTTACGTTGGTCAAGTTTGCCTTGGTTTCAACTTTAAAACAATGCATTCAACTGCCATTGAAGGAGGAAAGGGGATGGAGGTGAGGCTAACTTAGCCTGGCAACCACTGTTTTCTGCATCACTACAGTTTTATCTTTTGAAGAATGTTATATAAGTAACAAACTATAGAAATGATCCCTGAAAGTATAGTCTTAAGAATGGTATATAAATGAAGGCACAGAGTCATAACTTTTTGAGAATGGGTTCTTTATCTCAGCAAAATGCCTTTGAGATTCATGCAGGTGGTTGTATCAATAATTCATTCCTTTATATTGCTGAGTAATATTTCACTGTATAAATGTACCGCAATTTGTTTATCCATTCACCTGCTAAAGGACATTTGTGTTGTTTCTTGTTTTTGGTGATTATTGAATAGTGCTGCTATAAATATCCATGTACAGATTTTTGCATAAATGTAGGCTTTTATTAGGAGTGGAGTTTCTGGATCATATTCTTGAATTTGTAAGAAACTGCCAAATTGTTTTCCCCATCTGTACCATTTTGCATTCCTACCAGCAATATGAGAGTTCCAATCTCTGTCTTAGTCATTTGGGCTGCCAGAAGGTAACAAAATGCCTTAGACTGAGTAATCTATAAACAACAAAAATCTATTGCTTACAATTCTGGAGCTTGGGAAGTCCAAGATCAAGGCACCAGTAGATTCAGTGACTGGTGAGGGCCCATTTCTCATAGATGATGACTTCCATGTGTCCTCACATGACAGAAGGGGCAAAAGGCTTCTTCCGAAGCCTCTTATATAAGCATACTAGACCGGGTATGGTGACTCATGTCTGTAATCCTAGCACTTTGGGAGGCTGAGTCTGGAGGATCACTTGAGACCAAGAGTTCGAGACCAGTCTGAGCAACATGGTGAGACCCCATCTCTACAAAAAATAGAAAAATTAGCCAGGCATGGTGACACACGCCTGTAGTCCCAGCTACTCAGGAGGTTGAGGCAGGAGGATTGCTTGAACCCAGGAGTTTGAGGTTGCAGTCAGTTATTAGAATGCCAGTGCACTCTAGCCTGGGCAACAGGGCAAGACCTTGTCTCAAAAAAAAAAATAAAATAAAATAAAATAAGGGCACTAATCCCATTCCTGTGGGCAGAGCCCTCTTGACCTAATCACCTCCCAAAGGCCCAAAAGGCCCCATCTCTTAATGCCATCACCTTGAGCGTTAGGGTTCAACATATGAATTTGAGGGGAACACATACATTCAGATGGTAACACAGTAACTTTTCAATCTTGTCAGCATTTGGTATTTCAATAATTTTTATTTTAACCATTATAATAGGTTAGTAGTGGTATCTCATTATGTTTTAATTTGCATGTCCCTAATGACTAGTGATAGTAAACAACTTTGCATGTGCTTGTTTGCCTTTCATATATTCTCTGTGGTAAAGTATCTGTTAAAATCTTTTGGATGTTTTTAATTCGGTTGTTTCTTTTCTTACTGTTCAATCTTGAGAATTCTTTATATATTCTGGATATAAATCCTTTGTTGAATGTGGGGTTTGGAAACACTTTCTTCCCATCTGTAGCTTGTCTTTTAATTTTCTTACAGTGTCTTTGCAGAGTAAAATGTTTTCATTTTGATGAAATCCAATATATCACTTTTTTTCTTTTATGAATCATGCTTTTGGTAGTATTCTAAGAACACTCAGCCTAAACCCAGATTACAGAGATTTTCTCCTATGATTTCTTTTTATAGTTTTACGTCTTACATCAATTTATTTTGAAATAACTTTTATGTACAGTATGAGGTTTAGATTGAGGTTTATTTTATTTTTGCCTATGGATGCCTGATTATCCCGACAACCATTTGTTGAAAGACTATCCTTCATTGAGTTGCCTTTGTACCTCTGTGAAAAAATGTTCTATATTTTTAGAGTCTATTTCTGGACTCTTGTTATGTTCCATTCATTTGTATGTCTTTTCCTTCACAAATACTATGCCATCTTGATTACTATGGTATTATTGTAAGTCTTAACATCAAGTGGTGTGATTTCTACAATTTTATTCTTCTTTTTGAAAATTGCTTGTCTTTATATTATTTTACTTTTCCATATAAATCTTTAAATTTAAGTTTAGAATTGTTCATTGCTGATATAGACAAACACAATTGATTTTTTGTATTGATCTTGTATCCTGTCCCTTAGCTAAATTCACTGATTAGCTCTGGGATATTATTACATTTGTTTTGGTAGTTTTTATGAGTGATTTTTTTATGTAGCCAATCATGTCATCTGCAAATTGAGACAGTTTTGTTTGTTTTATAGGATGGGAGTCTCACCGTGTTAACCTAGGCTGATCTTAAACTCCTGGGCTCAAGCAATCCTCTGGTCTTGGCCTCCCAAAGCGTTGGGCTTACTGGCATGAGCCACTGCTCCCAGCCAAGACAGTTTTATTTCTTCCTTTCCAATATATATGCGTTTTATTTCTTTTCCTTGCCTAATACTGACTAGGACTTCAAGCATGATATTGAATAGGAGTGTTAATGGTACATCCTTGCCTTATTACTGAGCATTCAGTCTTTCACCATTAAGTATGATGTTAGCTATCAGGTTTTTTTTGTAGATGCCTTTTATCAGGTTCCATTTCTTGCTTGCTGAGACTTTCTATCATGAATGTATATTGAATTTTATTAAATGCTTTTCTGTATCAATTAATATTATCATGTGGTTTTTCTTTAGACTATTGATATAGTTGTTTACAGTAATCGATTTTACAATACCAAACCAGCTTTACACAGCTGCAGATTGAACTGTGTCCTTTAAAAAAAAAGACATATTGGAGTCCTAATTTGCGGTACCTCAAAATGGGATCTTATTAGGAGATGGAGTCTTTACAGAGGTAATCGAGTTAAAATGAGATCATAGAGTGAACCCTCTTCTAATATGACTGATGTCCTTTAAAAAAGGGAAAAATTTGGACACAGGGACAGACAGACACACAGGGGGAATGCCATGTGCAGACCGGAGTTATGCTGCCACAAGCCAAGGAACTACCCGAAGCTAGGAGGGAAGCCTGCGCCAGATTCTTCCCTAGCACCCTCAGAGGGAGCATGGCCCTGCCAACACCTTGATCTGTAGCCTCCAGAAGTGTGAGACAGTACATTTCTGTTGTTCCTGTCACTCAGTTTATCATGCTTTATTATGGCAGCCCTGGTAAACCTTTACACTTACATTCTCAGGAAAATCCTACTTGATCATGGTATATTACTCTTTTTATATATATTTTACTCCATTTGCTAGTATTTCATTGAGGATTTTTGCATCTGGGTTTATGAGGGATACTGATGTACAGTTTTCTTTTTTTTTTTCTGTACTATTTTTGTCTGGTTTTAGTGTCATGGTAATTCTGGCCTTGTAAAGTGACTTAGGAAGTGTTTACCATTTTCTGGAAGAGATTGTGTAGTGTTGGTGTTGTTTCTTCCTTAAATGTTTGATAAAATTCACCAATAAAACCATCTGGAACTGGAAGGTTCTTTTTTGAAAGGATTTTAACTGTGAATTCAATTTCTTTGATAGCTATAGGACTATTCAGGTTATTTCATCATGGGTGAGTTTGAGAGTTTGTGGTTTTGAGAACTGAATCTATTTTATCTAAGTTCCCATTTATGTGCATAGTGTTGTTTATAGTATTCACTTTATTTACTTATTATCCTTTTAATGTCTGAAGGTTTTATAGTGATAGCTCCTCTTCATTCCTGATATTGGTAGTTTGTGTCTTTTTCTTATTTTTCTTTTTCAATTTTTTTTTTTTTTTTTTTTTTTTTTGAGACAGAGTCTCACTCTGTTGCCCAGGCTAGAGTGCCGTGGCGTCAGCCTAGCTCACAATCTCACAGCAACCTCAAAATCCTGGGCTCAAGTGATCCTCCTGCCTTAGCCTTCCCAGTAGCTGGGACTACAGTCATGTGCCACCGTGCCTGGCTTATTTTTTCTATTTTTAGTTGTTGGGCTAATTTGTTTCTATTTATAGTAGAGACAAGGTCTTGCTCTTGCTCAGATTGGTCTCGAACTCCTGAGCTCAAGCGATCCTCCCACCTCAGCCTCCCAGAGTGCTAGGATTATAGGCTTGAGCCACCACGCCCGGCCTCTTTTTCAGTCTTGCTAAACATTTATCAATTTTATTGCTTTTCAAAGGACTGGTGTTTTGTTTTGATTTTTCTCTATTGTTTTTCTGTTTCAATTTCATTGATTCTGCTCTGATATTGTTTTTCCTTCTGCTAGCTTTAGGTATATTTTGCTATTTTTTCCTACTTTCTTAAGGTAGAAACTTAGATTATTGATTGAAGACCTTCCTTCTTTTCCAGTATAAACATCTAATGATACAAATTTTTCTCTAAGCACAGCTTTAATTGCATCCCATACGTTTTGAAGCACTTTTTTTCCTTTATTGATTTTAGATTTTTTCTCTTTTCTGGATGTAAAACATTTAGTGATATAAAGTTTCATCTCAGTATTGCTATAGCTTTGTCCCACAAATTTTGATACGTTGTACTTTTATTTCATTCAATTCAATGCATATTTTTATTTCCCTTGAGACTTTTTCTTTTACCTGTAGATTATTCTAAAGTGTGTTGTTGGCCAGGCGTGGTGGCTCACGCCTATAATCCTAGCACTCTGGGAGGCCAGGAGAGTGGATCGCTCAAGGTTAGGAGATGAAACCAGCCTGAGCAAGAGCGAGACCCCGTCTCTACTAAAAACAGAAAGAAATTAATTGGCCAACTAAAAATATATAGAAAAAATTATCCAGGCATGGTGGTGCATGCCTGTAGTCCCAGCTACTTGGGAACCTGAGGCAGAAGGATTGCTTGAGCCCAGGAGTTTGAGGTTGCTGTGAGCTAGGCTGATGCCATGGCACTCTAGCCTGGGCAACAGAGTGAGACTTTGTCTCAAAAAAAAAAAAAAGTGTGTTGTTTAATAATTTTCAAGTGTTTGAAAATTCTTATGTTAATTTCTATCACTGATTGATAATTTAAGTCCATTATTGCTAAGAATATACTTCATATGATTTCAGCTCTTTTAAACTTGCTGAAGTTTGTTTATAACCCAAATTATAGTCTATTATGCTGAATATTCCATTCACTTACATTGAAAGAATATGTACTCTGCTGCTATTGTTTGGTGGAGAATTCTATAAATCTTGATAAGATACATGTAGCTTCTGTTCAGTTTTATATTCTTGCATTTTATCTATTAGATCTGTCAGTAACAGAGGGAAGAGTGTTGAGATTCCAGCTATGATTGTGGATTTGTCTACCTCTTTTTTCAATTCTGATTTTTGCTTCACGTATTTTGAAGCTCTGTTGTTAAGTGCATACACATTTAGGACTGGTATGTCTTCTTGCTGAATTGATACTCTTATTATGTAATGTCCCTCTTTATCCTTTGTAATATGTTTTTCTCTGAGTTCCACTTTGTTATTAATATAGCTACTCTTTTCTTTTGATTAATATTTGTGTGAAACACCTTTTCCCATCATTTTACTTCTAACACACCTATATTACTATATTTGAAATGAGTTTCTGGTAGACTGCATTTAATTGGGTCTTATTTTTTAATTCATTCTGACAATTTCTGTCTTTTAATTCATGTGTTTATTTAGATCATTTACATTAAATGTAATTATGGATATGTTTGGGGTTAGGTCCACCCTTTTTATTTGTTTTCTATTTGTTCCCTGTATTTTCCATTCCTGTTTCCCCCTTTCCTGCCTTCTTTTTGGTTATTTGCAACATTTTTAGTGTTCTATTTTAATTTACTTATTGTAATTTTCACTATATATCTTTCTATAGCGTTTTTAGTGGTTGCTCCAGGGATACATACATAACTTTTCAGTCTAGTTAGACTCAGCATTTTATCACTTCAAGTGAAATGTGGAAGCCTTACCACCACGTAGGTGAGCTTACCTCCCTGCTTTGTATTGCAGTTGTTTTATATGTTAGAACTACATACATTGAAAATCCCATCAAACGATGTTATAATTTTTGCTTTTAACCGTCAAACATACTTTAAAGAATCCAAGAAGAGAACAGCCTATTCTGTTTACCCACATTTACTGCTTTTATTGCTCTTTCTCCATTCCATATGTTCCAAGTTTCCTTCTGGGATTATTAATACTCCCCTCCCATCTGAGGAACTTCCTTTAGCGATTCCTTTATAGCAAGTCTGCTGGAAATAAATGTTTTCTTTTACCTGAGAATGTCTTTTTTTTTTTCATTTTCATTCCTAAAGAATATTTTCGTTGGATATAGAATGCAAGGCTGATGGTTCTTTTCTCTTAGCACTTTAGGAGGTTGCTTTTGTGTGTTCCTCTCTCTGCATAATTTTCCCAGTACTTTCTGGTTCCCTGGAGCTCCCCCTTTCAGTCCTCTGTCCTCTAGTGAGAGGACAGAAAGACAAAAAAAGCAAAAGAAGTTTACCACACCCTCTTGGGACTACAGCACCTTATATTGATCAGAAGGGAAGATTCCCTTCCTTCATAGTTTTAGTGCGTGTGAGCTCTCTGTGTCACTGTATGTTTACTTACCATATGGATCAAGCATGTGCAGCACTTCCCGTTAGGTGGAGACTTTAGTGTTACGATTAACTAAACAGTACTATCAGGCAACTAAGGCAGCTTAAAACAGTTTAAACTGATCTTAGAACTTATGAGACCATCTACACAAAAGGAGCTACTTAAGAATACCCTTTGTGCATTGTATTTCTTTCAGCTTCCTTGCTTTAATGTTTATCTCTAAGTTCAAAGGAAACCTCCCCGAGTTTTGTTAAACATTAAAAGCAAATGGTGGGGAACTTGCATTCTTCAGACAAAAAACTATTAGAATTTATAAATGAATTCAGTAAAGTTCCTGGATAAAAAATTCAGACGAACAAATCAGTAACATTTCTATATGCCAACAGCAAACAATCTGAAAAAGAAATCAAGAAAGCAATCTCATTTATGATCATTACCGAAAAAAACCCTAAGAGTAGGCCGGGCGTGGTGGCTCACACCTGTAATCCTAACACTTTAGGAGGCCGAGGCGGGCGGATCGCTCAAGGTCAGGAGTTTGAAACCAGCCTGAGCAAGAGCAAGACCCCATCTTTACTAAAAATAGAAAGAAATTAATTGGGCAACTAAAAATATATAGAAAAAATTAGCCGGGCATGGTGGCACGTGCCTGTAGTCCCAGCTACTCAGGAGGCTGAGGCAGAAGGATGGCTTGAGCCCAGGAGTTTGAGGTTGCTGTGAGCTAGGCTGACACCATGGCACTCTAGCCAGGGCAACAGAATGAGATTCTGTCAAAAACAAAACAAAACAAAAAAAACCCTAGGAATAAATTCAGCCAAAGAACTGAAAGATCTCTATAATGAAAACTATAAAATACTGATGAAAGAAATTAAAGAGGGCTCAGAAAAGTAGAAATACATTCCATGTTCATGGATTAGAAGAATTAATATTGTTAAAATGTCCGTACTACCCAAAGCAATCTACAGATTGAGTGCAATCCCTGTTGAAATACCAATGACATTATTCACAGAAATAGAAAAAAAATCAAAAAATTCATATGGAGCCACAAAAGATCCACAATAGCCAAAGGAGAACTGAGCAAAAAGAGCAAAGCTGGAAGCATCACATTATGTGACTCCAAAATATACTACAAAGCTATGGTACCCAAAACAACATGGTATTGGCATAAAGATACACACATATACCAATAAAACAGAATAGAAAACCCAGAAATAAATCCACACATTTACAGTCAGCTGATTTTCAACAAAGACACCAAGAATATACATTGGGGAAAGAATAGTCTCTTCAATAAATGATGCTGGGAAAATGGTATATCCATATACAGGAGAATGAAACTAGACCCCTATCTTTTACCATATAGACCCTGTTCACCATATACAAAAACCAAATCAAAATGAATTAAAGGCTTAAGTATAATACCTGAAATTATAAAATTACTAGAAGAAAACATTGAGGTAACACTCCGGTACACTGATCTGGGGAAAGACTTTTTGAGTAAGACCTCAAAAGTGTAGGCAACCAAAGCAAAAATTTACAAGTATAATTACATGAGGCTAAAAAGCGTGTGCACAGCAAGGAAACAATCAACAAAGTGAGTACTAAGAGATACCCTGGGGTACCGGGGGACTCAAACAACTCAATAGCAAAAAAACAAATAATCTGATTTAAAAGTGGGCAAAAAAGCTGAATAGCCATTTCTCAAAAGAAGGCATACAAATAGCCAAACATATACAACGTTAGTAATCATTAGGGAAATGCAAATCAAAACCACAATGAGATATCATCTGACCTTAGTTAAAATAACTATTATCAAAAAGACAGAAAATAACAAATGCTGGAAAGGATGCAGAGAAAGGGGAATGCTCATACACTGTTGGTGGGAATGTAAACTAGTACAGCCACTATGGAAAACAGTCTGGAGGTTCCTCAAAAAACTAAAAATAAAACTACTGTATGATCCAGCAATCCCACTGCTGAGTATTTATCCAAAAGAAAAGAAATCAGTATATCAAAGAGATATCTGCACTCCATGCTTGCAGCACTATTCACAATAGCTGAGATATGGAATCAACCAAAGTGTCCCATCAGTGAATGAATGGATAAAGAAAATGTGGTATTTATACACAATGGAATATTATTCAGCCATAAAAAGAGTGAAATCCTATCATTTGTAGCAACATGGATAGAATTGGAGGTCATTATGTTAAGTGAAATAAACCAGACACAGAAGGACAAATATCACATGTTCTCACTCCTACATGGGAGCTAAAAAAAAATTAATCTCATGGAGGTGGTGAATAGAATGGTGGTTACCAGAGGCTGGGAAAAATAGTGCAGAGGGGTTCGTTAATGGGTACAAAAATACAATTAGAAAGAATAATATCTAGTGTTTGGTAACACAATAGGGCAACTATAGCTGACAATAATTTGTTATATTTTTTAAAATAGTTAGCAGTAAAGATTTGGAATGTTTCCAACACAGGAAAGATAAATATTTGAGGTGATATATATCCCAGTTACCCAGATTTGATCATTACACACTGTATACTTATAGCAGAATATCACATGTACTCCATAAATACATACAATTATGTAACCATAAAAATTAAAAATAAATTTAAGAAAGAAAAAAAGTAAGTTTTTTATTGATGTTAAATTCGTATAACATTAACTTATCCACTTTAAAGCTAACAATTCATTGGTATTTAGTATATTCACAATGTTATACAATTACCACCTCTGTCTAGTACCAAAACACTTTCATCACCCTAAAATAGAACCCATTGAACATTTTTTTTCCCATTGAACAGTTTCATTCCCACTTCCCCCAACTGATGGCAACCCCTGATCTGCTTTCTGTCTCTGTGGATTTACCTATTCTCCATATTTCGTATAAATGGAATTATATAATATGTAACATTTTATGTCTGCCTTCTTTTACTTACCATGTTTTTGAGCTTTATCCATCTTGTAGCATATATCAGTACTTTGTTTTTATGGCTGCATAATGTTCTATTGTGTGCATATACCACAATTTAGTTATCTATTCATCTGTTAATAGACATTTGAGTTGTTTTCACCTTTTGGCTACTATGAATAATGCTGCTGTGAGCATTTTTCTACAGGTTACTTGTTTGAGTATCTGTTCTTAGTTCTTTCGGGTATATATTCAGGAATGCAATTACTGGGACATATGGTAATTCTATGTTTAAATGTTTGAGGAGCTGTAAAACTGTTTTACCTCACATTCACTTTTAACACTTGTTGTGATAGATAGTATCATGTATTTTTTTTTTTTTTTTGAGACAGAGTCTCACTCTGCTGCCCGGGCTAGAGTGAGTGTGGCGTCAGCCTAGCTCACAGCAACCTCAAACTCCTGGGCTCAAGCGATCCTTCTGCCTCAGCCTCCCGAGTAGCTGGGACTACAGGCATGCGCCACCATGCCCAGCTAATTTTTTCTATATATTTTTAGTTGTCCAATTAATTTCTTTCTA
>CAUYMX010059847.1:0-25925 GCA_963573855.1 Lepilemur septentrionalis | reverse complement strand
GAAAGTTTAATGGACAAATCCCTTTCTATTTTTTGATAGAAATATTTTTAAAAAACAAGCTATTGTGAATTTTGCATGAGGAGGTTTCATATTTTCATGTTATTTGTTTAATAGTTACAGTTTGATAACATTTTTTTGTAGCCAGGAGGAAGGAAGAATTGTTAATTTTATGGTGTGTTTTTAGAGAGCTTCTAACAAAAAATTTAACCAAGGGTTCCTGAGAACACTTACATGTGTACCTAACTTTCCATCAAGACCTTGGCACCCTACTCTGGTCTTTCAACCTAAATGTGCAGCCAGAAGCTACTTTAATATCTCATTTTCATATAATTTTATGTCTACTCTTAAATCAATGGCCAAGTGATTGTTATTTCTAAGCTTACAATTCAAGTAGCCAATTCTAAATTTTTTCCTGAAAATTAAAACAATTACTATACGAAAGAACACTGTTAAATAGAATTATATAAATACTTTCTCATATGATTCATTAACTTAGGTAAAATATGAATTCCATAGCAGTGTCAAGCAATGTTTCTAGTATACAATATGCATCATTGAATTTCTAGCCATTTTCCTACAGTAAGCTTGGAGCAGATATCTAGTACAAAAATTTCATTGTGTCACTTTTTTCCTTTTCTGTTTTCACCATGACATGACAGTTGTTTGCATTATTTGATGTCAATGCCCTTCGTATCCAAATGTGATGTCACTTATGGCATTGCTTGCCTGTATATAAAGACAGGTGACCTCCAGCCCTTTTCACTTTGATTATATTTATTACCATTTCCCTTATTCAAAAATACAAATACCATTTTGGGATCTATTGTTATTGAAAAATTATTACTGGATATTGAGCTACTCCATATCATACAGAAACTGCTTATATATCAGATAACCAATCTACCTCACAGATTTGAACTTTTGTGTGTGTGGCTTTGTGATTATTATTCTTGACTTGTATATGATATGGAAGAATCATGAAAAATGCCACCAATACAAAGCTGTTACACGTGTAGATCTTGTACTTGTTTGTATTGAAAGTTTACTTTGTGATCACCTAGACTAATGTAGTTGCTGTTTCAGCTGTTAATGCTCTCAGGGGGATCTAATAAAGACACCTGCTGACATTGACAAGGTTAAGACAGAGCCAAGGCAAAGCAAAAGGGTCATGAGAAAAGTAAATAGATGAAAGTTGTCAGAAGGAGGAAAAAGAAGAATAAGTAAATTCTTATTTGTGTTGAAGAAAGATGTATTAATATATACAAGATTTTTCAAATTTGTCATCCTTCTTTTATACCTAAATCTTACTGTGGGACTTTTGACCCTTCTTATAAACACAAGCTGTCTAGGAAAAAAAAAAATAATGTATTTGGAAGTACAACATGCATTTTTAAAACTCTACTTGCATAAAAACAGACACATAGACCAATGGAACAGAATAGAGAGCCCAAAAATAAACCCATATATAAAATCAACTAATTTTCAATGAAGATGTCAAAAATAAACAATAGGGAAAACATAGACTTTTTAATAAATGGTGTCTAGAAAACTGGATATCCATATCCAAAAAAATGAAATTGAATCCTTTTCTTATGCTATACACAAAATTCATTTGAAACTGCATTAAAAGCTTAAACATAAGACTTGAAATCATGAAACTCCTAGAAGAAAACATAGGAGAAGCTCTTTGACATTGATCTAGGCAATTATTTTTTGGATTTGACACCAAAAACCCAGGCAAAAAAACAAAAATAAACAACTGATACCATATCAAACTAAAAAGTTTCTGCACAGCATAGAAATAATCAACAAAATGAAAAGGCAACCTATTGAAGGGGAGGAAATATTTGTAAACCTTAGATAAGGGATTAATACTCAAAATACATAAGGAACTCATACAGTTCAATAGCAAAAAACCAAATATCCCAATTAAAAAATGAGCAAAAGACCTGTATAAACATTTTCCAAAGGCTATACAAACAGCCAACAAGTATATGAAAAGATGCTGAGCATCGCTAATCGCCAGGTAAATGCAAATCAAAATCACAATGAGATATCACCTCTCACTTATTAGGGTGGCTATTATAAAAAAGATAGTGTAACTAGTGCTGGCAAGGGTGTGAAGAAAAGGAAACCCTAGTACCTTGTTGATAAAAATGTAAATTGGCACAGCCATTATGGAAAACAGTATGGAAGTTCCTGAAAAAATTAAAAATAGAACTACCATATCATCCAGCAATTCCTCTTCTAGATATATATCCAAAGAAAATGAAACTAGCACTCCGTAGAGACACCTGCACTCTCATATTTACTTCAACATTGTTCACAATAGCCAAGTATTGGAAACAATCTGAGTGCCTATCAGTGGGTGAATGGATAAAAAAAATTGTGAGATATGCATGCATGCACACATACACACACAGGAATATTATTAATATTCAGCCTTTAAAAAGGAGATCCTGCCTTTTGTGACAACACGGATGAAACTGGAAGACATTATGCTGAGTGAAATAAGCCAGACACAGAAAGAAAAATACTGCATGATTTCACTTACATGTAGAATTAAAATTTTTTTTTGAACATATAGAAACAGAAAGTAGAATGGTGATTACCTGGGGCAGGGAGCGGGGGAAATGGAAAGAACCTGCTTTCTGGTTTATAAACGGGGCCTTCTGGCTATGTCTTCACAGGGGCAAGGGATCTCTCTCAGGCCTCTTTCATAAGGGCACTAATCCCACTCATGAGGGGTCCATCTTCATGACCTAATTATTAATACCTCCCAAAGGTCTACCTCAAATACCATCCCCTTGGGGATTACAGTTTCAATATATGAATTGAGGGGGTACATAAAAATTAAGTTTAAAATAGGCTTTTTGGATGATAATGGGAAGTTTATTGGAGGAGAAGATTTTAAATTTAGCACTATAGAGGCAGAAAGAGATATCGTTAATAACAGGGTAAAATGGAGCTATATATGAATCATAGCTTTTTCTTTTACTTCCTATAAAAATTTGGGCAAATTTCCTAACTTCTGTAAGCATTTAAAGCTATAATCACTGCTTTAGCTGCCTCTCTCATATTTTGATGTATTGTGTTTTCAGTATTTTTTTATTTTAAATGTTTCAAATTTCCTGTGTGATTTCTTCTCTAACTCTTGGATTATTTATAATTATAGTGTTTAATTTCCAAATATTTGGAGTTTTCTTAGATATCTTATTGTCACTGATTTCTGGTGCAATTCTGTTGTTGTCTGATGATACAGTCTGTATTATTTTAATTCTTTCATATTTACTGAGATTTGTTTTCTACCCTAGCATGTGACCTACATATGGAAAGTATAAATTGATTAACATACATACCAAGTACAATTGAAAATAATATGAATTCTGCAGTTATAGTATGTTGATGTTATGTTCCGTAAACATCAATTAGGTCAAGGAATTTTATGGTAATGCTGAGACAATCCATGTCATTGCTGATTTTTTTGACTACTTCTATCAATTGTCAAGAGAGAAGTATTAGTATCTCCTATATGATTATATAATTATCTATTTCTCTATTTAATTCTGCCAATTTTTACTTCACGTACTTTGAGTCTCCATTGTAAGACAAATATACATTTCACATATACATTTATGATTACTATTTCTTCCTGATGAATTAACCCTTTATTATTATGAAATGTCCCTCTTTTTCTCTGATTTTGTTTTGTCTGATATTAATGTCAACCTTTTGTACTTACTTGCATGTTATTTCTTTTGTCACAGTCTGCTTTCAACCTGTGTCTTTATATTAAAAGCATATCTCTTTTAGGCAATCTTTAGTAGATCTTGCTTTTTTATCCATTTTGATAATCTCTACCTTTTTATTTGAATGTTTAAGTCATTAACATTTAATTTAATTATTGATTAATGGCATTGATTATTATTATTTAGATCTACCACTTTATTAATTGTTTTCTGCTCTATTTTGTTATACACCCTCAGATTTTTTTCTTCCTCTGTTTATTTTTCTCTGTTTTCTTTTGGGTTATTTACATATATTTTACAATCCATTTTAATTATATATTGGATTTTTGGTTGAATATCTTTGCATTATATGTTTAGTTCCTCTAGGAATTTCAATACACATTCTTAACTTTTAGCAATCTACTTAGTGGTGGTTTTATACCACTTCACGTAAAATACAGAAATCACACAGCTAGGTAGGTCATTTAGCCTCCCACCCCTACAAGCCTTTATGATATAATTTTCATTCATGGTATATGTTTTGGATTATATTGTGGGCATAACAAATGTTGTAATACTCTGAATTTTGTTAGAAGAATGCCAATATTTTTGTTTTAGCAGGCCATTAACATCTACTTGCTTTTGTTTATTCTGCAGTCCTCAAGTATTTTTTTTTAATTTGGTCAAATGTTAGTCAGATATTCGAATCTTACTCCAGCATATTGGCTAGTTGACTTCTTTAAGCCTCTATTTCTTTTCTGAAAATTAGGAAAAAAATAATATTTGCATCATAAGATTGTTAATAGGACTAAATATGATAATTTGTTTAAAGGATTTCACATGATTTGACATATAGCAAACACTTGACATACATTAGCTATGTTGCTATAATTAGCAGTCAATAAAATACACCTTATAAGTTGTTAGCAAGAATAAAATAAATGGTAATACATATGTAAAGAATTTAGCTTAGTGCCTACCACATTTTAAGGTCTCAATAAATGACAGCATGTATATTATTCAAGATGAATAATCTTTTAGATGGTGATACAAATGAGACCTTTCAAATAGGTGGGAACAGCATGCGCCAAAAATAAGAACTAGAAGTGTCTAAGTCCTATTCAGAAGTAGTGTCTATTATATGTGAAGTACAGATTTCTCAAAGAGAATAATGGGAGATGTGGAGAATATAGAAAGGAAACCAAGGTAACAAAAGATTGGGAGAAAGTATAAGTTTTTTTATCAGCATCCCACCATCTAAACTGAAGAGTGCCCCTGAACTGGCCTAGTTCTCTCTAGAAAAAACATTTATTAGACACATATTTATTGAAAGCCTATAATGCACCAGACATTCTTCTAAGGCCTTGATACAGAATGGTAAAGAAAGCTGACATGATCTCAACTTTCATAGAGCCTTGGATAGCTTTCAACCAGGTTTACAAAAGCATTTATAATATATCTACCAGATCTTGGACTTTCTACAAGGGTCTTTATTTAACTTAAAATAATGCAAGCAGTGCCATGTTACTCTCCAACTTCTGTTCTATTTATTTGTCAGTGTCCCTATAGGTAAAGGAACTATATAATTTATCTCCCAAACTGGATCGCTTCTAACACTGAAAGGAGTTGCTGTTAATAAACTTCAACAAAATCATGGGCATAACCTGAGTTTTTCCATGGCAAACTGGAATGTATACATATAGTAGATCCCTTTAAAAGTGATTTCTTTAGAAGTTTACATGTCGAGAGATCACAGATGTATTTTTCCATTATGTTTTACTTACCTAATACATACATATTATATGTTGATTTACCACAGGTTTCCCTCCTTAGCTCTCTTGTCTTCTCTTAATTATGCTTACAGTTTTACCTAAAAACCTCTATGATAGTGGCTCCCAAATTTGTATCTCCAGATCTGCCCTTTCTTCTAACATTTAGATTCACTTTATGTATTCATCTGTTTGCTGGACATCTCCAGCAATTAATTACTGGTAACTAATTGTAGATAAAAGCTGCTAACTTTGTATTTTACAAAACCAAATTTCACATTTTGTTCCTTTTGTGTCATCTACATCTTTGATTATGAAATTTCCTATTTCCTTGAATGACTTGTTTTCTGTTCTCTTCAACTACATCTTTTGCAAATTCATTAAATTTTTCCAAAGACCTCAAACATGATCCTTATAGTAATTCACATATAAAATTTAAAAAAAAATTCTTAAGAATAAAGTTAGATGTTACATGATTAAAGAAAAAATTTTCACAACACTTGTTAAAAATAGTAAGGAAGACTTTATTCAAGGGAGGCTTTTCCAATGGTGTTTTACAACAGGGGAGAGAGATCAGGCTCACCTCTGAATATAACAAGGAAAAGACGTATAGCCAAGGAGCAGGGTGGAGATGAGTTGATGGGAAATTACTAAGAGAAATCATGAAGGCTAGGGCATTCTTGCTAGACTGACTCAATAGAATTCTTGCTCAAGGCAGACCAGGATGATAAGATAGGGAAGTTGGGGGTGATGAATTTGATCAAATATCAAAGGTGTGAAATTTTTGCTAAACTTACCCAGCAGTATTCTTGCTAAAACTGAGCCAAATAGACCAAAGACAGAGTCCAAGGTCAGGGACTAATCAGAAAGAAGACTTGGAGGAGCCTGACTCAGTTTGATCAAAGAGAGTCTTTGTCAACCTTCTCCAGAACATTTTTGCTAAAAAAAAAAACCACCTACCCTAACCCAGATGGAGTAAAATGTCTTTTTTTAATGGTTCTAGGGTTCCTTGTGTATACTTATATCTTAACATTTGCCATAATAATTTGAAGTTATCAGTTTTACTCATTTGCCTCCTCCACTAGACTATAAGATTCTTAAGAGTGAAGGATGTGTTTATTTTTGAAGACCCTGATTCATAGTAGGTACCCACATATTTATTCAGCTAAGTCAAATTGAAGTTGTAAAACTTGTAAAACTGTAGTCAAAGGAGTTCAGTTTCATCATTTGTAGTCCTGGCACCCAATAATTTTGCCTGGGAATTCATTCATTGCCCACAATTCATTCATGTCTTAGCTACAGCATAGTGAATGTGGTGACAAGTAGTTGTAAGATTTTATCTGGTAGTAAACAAACATAAAAACATGAAAGTCTTTGTAGGCCATGGCAATGAGTTTGAATTGTATCATAAAGGCATCTGCAAGACCTTTAAGAACACAATTTTAAGAGATCACTGTGGCTTAGTCACTATGTAAGCAATGAAGCATTTGTGTGTTAAGAAACATAGATACTATTTAAGAAGCCATTGCAATAGTCAAAGTAAGGGGTGGTAGAGGCCTGAAGTAGAGTGGTGGCTAGGAGACAAGAAAGATCTATTAATCTGTGCTACACGTTGCAGGTAAAATCTAAAAGATTTGTTGATAAAATTTATGTGGAAAAACTAAGCTGTTATGTATCATTTACTGAAATAGGGAGGACTGATTTTAGAGAGAATAGATATCTGGTGGCAAAAAAGAGATTGGTTTTGAATGTACCATGCTTGAAAAATATCTAAGCCTTGCAAGTAGAGATGATGAATTGGAAAGTTATCAGCATAGACATTGTTATTTAAAGCCATGAGCTTAATTCACTTCAGAGAGATGAGAAAGGGGCTTAGTATAAAGTTCTTACAAACTCAAACATGGAGAGATTTTATGGAAGATAAAGAGTGTGAAGAAAACTAAGGAGAAGCCATCAGGAGAGTAGAAGAAAACATAGGAGAGTTTGGTATTACAGATTCTAAAAAAAAAAAAAAAGTTTCAAGAAGGAGAAATGATCAACAAACTATGGAAAATACTATTGAGAATTTAAGAAAGATTAGATCATAAAATGTGTCTGTTGTATAATATTTATTACCATAAAAGCCTCTGATGAGAAAAGTTTCAACAGTTTGGTGGGAACAGTAGAGGTAAAATTCATATCTGAGTTGAAATGCTAATAGAAGGTAGAGAAAAGGAGTTAGTACAAGGAGACAACTCTCTCAATAATTTGTACTTTAAAGTTGTACAAAAAAAAAGAAAAAAAGAAACGGTAGCCAGAGGTCATTGAGAGCTGAAGGTGTGTGGTAATGCTTGTGGTGATGATGGGGGTGGTAGTTATGGCCCTTTAAACATTGATGGGAATGATGCAGTAGAGAGGGGGCAAAAAAAGAGAAAGTCAAAGTAATTGCAGTAGTAAAGGTAAAAGGGGTGGGACAACGCTTCACCAGAGGTGAAGAATTTGACCTCTGCTAAAAGAAGAAATACTTCTTTCAGTCTCTCAGGGTGGAAGAAGGTACATGAACATATGTCCAGGTTTATAAATTTTGTTATGGAAAGATGTCTATTTTGACAATAAAGAAGGAGATGTATTATAAAGTTTTGAAACAAAAGATGCATACCAAAAAGGGTCTCCTGCATGTTCTGAGTTTTAATTTCCCTTAGATGTTGAGGGCTCTGACTAAAGGGCTTTGCTGTAAATTTCCCCACTCATTACTAAATTATGAGCTACTTAAACTTTATGCTATTTATGGAATTAAGAAGATAATATATAAGCCCTTATTTTCCATGTCAAATATAATAAATAATAATGATAAATAAAATATGTCTCTTACTCTTTTGTTATTCATTCATCTAACACATATACTTATTGGACATGTACTATTTAATTACTTCATCCCTATTCAAAATACAACTCTGTGCAAAATTCTAGGTTAGGGACTAGGAATGTAGGCTCAAAGACCAAAGAAATAGATCCCTACTCCTAGGAAGCTTATCTCTAGATTGATGTTAAAGCCAAGAACTATTACACAGAGCTTTAATATAAATGGAGTGTGATAAATTCCGTAAGTAAGAAATTGATATGAATGTTTAAAAAAAGATATCAATCCTTGTTTAAAGAATAAGGAAAATAACATGTGAAAGGCCTTGAAGAATGGAGAGAATTTGAACAGATATAGATAAGGAAAAAAGCATACTGGGCAAAACATAAAACATAAAAACATAAGCAAAATCCCAAAGGTAGTAAGATATGGTTCGTGTTCAGGGAAAGAAAATGGAGCTCTTTTCATAAAGTATACATTAGACTAAAAATTGAAATTTTTCTTCATCCTGTAGGTGGGAAACCACGAAGGTTTTGTTTTCCTTTGAGTGTAAGACATAATATGATTAGAACCCTATTTTAGGAAGATGAATATTATAGCAGTGAATGATGTCTTGAAATAGAGATTCTGGAAGCAGAGAAGGAAATTAGGAGACTTTTAAAAGTGCTAATGGGATAATGTTCAACCAACCAATGAGAGACTCTGGCTTTTGTCCCTCTGGGTTTCTGGTACCTTGCTTTGGACTCAAACTTTTAATATTTATGTCTGGACACTTGGCTGTGTATCCTGGTTTTTACTAGACTTGATTTCCTATTTAGCTATAGACTTTGCTTACTTTTCTTACTTTGTTTATACTCCTGAGGCCTTTGATGAAAATCCTGCATATTCATTTTTTCCTATTACTCATCTAAGTCACAGGCCTTCCTCTGCTTCATACCCATCTTAACTTCCATAGCATCAAGTTTGGTATTTTGACACACAAAAACATTAAGGGAATCTTCTATTACAGAAGATAAAATCCATGTAGACTAGAGTTAGTGGGAATGTATTAATAATTTTAATAGTAGAGGGAATCAGGAATCATTTTTTCCTAAGATTAACAAGCATAAATTTTATGTCAGTGTTTGCCACTTGATCCTAAATTCATCAATAGGTGTGTCAAAAACTAAATGCGTGAACAGCAACATGATTCAAGTTATTGTATTAGTTGAGGTGGCTATGGTAGGAAATAGACCCAGAAATATGCATTGACTCAAACATAACTGCATACACATAATAACATAATAATATTTGTTTCTGTTTCTTAAAGACTCCACGTTTGATAATCCTGAGTTTGAGAATAATTTTTCAACCAGGGATTCAGGGAGCCAGCCTCCTTCTATCTTGTGGTTCCATCATCTTCAAGGACTTCATCCTCATCTCTTTGTAGTGGTCAGAAGAAAAAAGTAAACAGAGGAAGCACATTGTTTCTAAAAAGCCTTGGACAAGAAATGACACATAGCATTTTGTTCACAATCCACTAGAAAGGACTCAGCTCATGGTCACACATAATAGCAAAGGGAGCTGAGAGTTTTAGTTCTTGTCTGTCCAAAGAAGGGAAAACCATTTTTTTTAATGGCAGCTATTAATTTCCTCCAGAGTAAAGAAAACTAAGGTAAAACTGATTACAATATTCTTTGCAAATATGGGCTAATATTAACTTATTAAATTAAATTGGCCCTAAGGCTACCTCTGTACCTTGAGTTCTTATGTAATGAACCGCAACCTAACTTAGTATATAAACAACTGAATGCCTAATTTAAGATTATATTTGTGTAACAAATAGATGAGTGACAGCCAATCACAGCAACCAAGCTTCAGCCAATCACAGGTTTGCCAACTGATCATACCATATCCAAATAAGGCAAATGTTGAACTGTAACCAATCTAGCTGTTTCTGTTTTCTGTCTATAAATACTCTCTGTCCACATTTTGGAGCAGAGTTGTCTGAATCTCCACTGGTTCTCAGTGGAGATCTACCCAGTTTATGAATCATTCTTTCCTTCTTTGCTAAATTAAACTCTGTTAAATTGAATTTGTCTAAAGTTTTTCTTTTAGCAAACTATATGAAAAAATAACATGTATGATTAAGCACTAAATATAAGATGCTGCTATTGCATCAGCACAAGTTATACTGTAAGAGATTATACAGAAACTATAGGAATTAGATTCAACGCATTTCTGTGTTAAAATGTTTTAATAGTGATCTTCTTCTCTAAAATCACTGTTAAATCACAAGTTAAAAAGGAACTTGGGAAAATAGCTTCTTAGTAAAGTAAATAACCTGTTCTTATCAACTATTAATACAACTTTCAAAACAATTTAGATAGGAAATAAAATGTGCTTTGATCTTATATAATGTATAATATTTGCCTGCTGTGTGATGTAGGTCAGAAGGAGTCTGAAGATGAAATTGAAGATGAAGAATTGGATGCCAGTTTTGGGATATCAGTGTTCAAACTACCCATACACACTTCAAGTCCACTGAAGTATGCTGCAGTACTGAAAGAGAAAAAACAAGATTCTTTTCCTGCATATGCTCAGTCATCTTCTACCACTCTTCCACAATCAATGATTAGAAAAGACACACTGCTAGAGACGAGTGTAAGAAAAGAGTTTGTTACAACATACAGAGCTGGTATAAAACTCAAAACACTTAATGATATTGATAAATATTACAAGGAACAAAAGAGTCAGGAATGTCATAAAGGAAAAATAACAGCTATAGCCATGGCACAAGTTGCCCAAAGAAGAGTTAGCCTAGCTGTTCATGAAAATTTGAATAATAAAAGATATGCTGCACAGAAACTAATTGAAAAAGATAATGAGGCAATTGAGAATGGTTTACAACAACTTAGGCAGGACAGATTCAATTACCTCGAAAAAGTTAGAGAGAGAAGAGCTGTGTTTCTAAAAGAAAAAACCCAAAAGGCTACAGAGCGTTTATTAGTTCAACACTTAAATAATGAGCGCACTTTTCTGATGAAAGTAATGCTCAAAATCGACAGACTGAAGAAGAATGCGACTCTCCTAAAAGAGAAAAGGCTGATTGTTCAGCAAAAACGAAGAACAGAAAAATATCGGAAGGATTTACTTAAACAAATTAAGGAATGTAGGTAGGTACAGTTTAGATATAATAGAAACTTTTAAGTCAATTTCATGTGGATATTGCAGACTAAATGATAAGGTCTAATAAATAATATTTTGTCTATAACATAATACATTCGACTTTGAAAAATGTAAACAAGCGAAAGGACAAATTATGTACTAATATATTACCAAAGATTAAACCAAAAAATAACTGTCTTTCCCCACCTCCCACCCTCATCCAACAAAGCCTGCTGCCTGATTACTAGTTGTTCTTATAAGTGGCATCACCTCCAGTGCTAGAAACCTCAAAGTCCTTTACAACTGAGTCCCCTTCATTATCAACATCTAATGTTTTCCTACCCATTTTACTTCTAAAAGGAGTCTCAAAAGGATCCTTCCTTTTCAATCCCACCTCTCTTATTCTAATTCAGACCCTCACAGTCTAAGAATTCACCTTATTTTTCCAATTGAGATTTCCATCCCCATTCTCCATATTTTCTTCAGCCCATGTTTGTTCTCTAGCCTACAAACCTCAACTGTCTTTACAATGAAGTTCTAGCACGTAATTTCCTATTTAAATATGTTGATAGCTTGTAATTTCTCACAGAATAAAATCTATTTTCTCTCCTCTGAATGGTATTTCATACATCATGCTCTATTCTATCTAATCCAGACTCATCTCACACTAAGTTTTCTGCTATAGCCTCCTCCTCCTCCCCTAATAGCACTCTCTGCTCTAGACAGACTAAATTATTCTCCACTTTGTACTTATCCCTGTGGTTTTACTGATCCTATCCCCCTTTCCCTCAAATATGCACTCTTCAAGGAAAGCCCACAATGTTGCTGTTATCTGCATATTATTATGTAACACAAGCCTCTAAATTATTGTGCAACTCAGAATGCTTTGGGGCATTGTAACTGGTGAGAAGGTAGGGCCTATATGTAAAGGAAAAGACATTTTTTCCTTCAGAGAGACACATCACAAGTGGCTGATGCTTGGCTGTGTGGCTGTTTCACACCTGTTTGCCCCCATCATGCTACACATGATAGCACAGAACACATGAAGAGCATAGAACTACACAACCACTGGCAAAATTCCTCCTTTCATTATCCATCCTTTAATAACCAATTCAAGTGGCATTTTCACTTTTAATCTGTCCCCACTGCTCTTCCAGCCTGAATTAGTCCCTTTAATTTTGTGGTGATTCTATAGCACTTTATTTAAATCTCAATTCTTGCAGTTGTCACAAGAGAACCTATAATATCATGCTTAGCTTACATAATTTGGTACATTTTTCCATTTCAATGCCCAGTACAGTACTTAGTTAACAAATTTATTCAACAAATATTTATTGAGGAAAATAGGTAAAAATCCCAATTAGTAATGGTTGGATATAAGCCCATTTAAGTCATATAATAGCCACTGAGAAGAGTGAGTGTTTTTTATGTATTTTTACTTAGTGCTTAAGCCATTGGAATGAGAAACAATGCATATTTTTCTTTCAATGTTTGTACAATGAAGATAAGAAATCAAAGCACAAATATAATTAACCAAGCTATTAAAATAACTTCACTGGTCATTAGAAGAGCATAAGTGCTTATTTCGTGGCAGTAAATTTGTCCTCCACATTCTTGTTTGTCCCTCTGTGATCATTGATATTTCTACTAAGAAGTATTTACCTTCAACTCAAATCATTCAAGTAGTAATTCACTTCTAGTTCTTGAAGATTCCTATCACTGGTGATGTAGAGACATAAAGATTATTTGGCCCAAGAAACTGAAAATCTAGGTGAGAAATAAGGTAACAGACCATAAGACAACCAGAGCTAAATAATACTGCAAACAATAATGTAAGCCCTATCAAGAGAGAATTAAAATTTCTGGTATGTAAACAAGGGAGAGTAATCTAGGACACTGGAAGGAAGAAAAGATTTCTTTTCTCCGACATTGCAAGGCTGACAACCCTATAGCAAAAAAACGGATTAACAAGAAAAAAGCATAACAGATGTATTTAATCAAAATTTTACATGACAGGAGGGCCTTTAGAAATGAAGACCCAGGGAAAACCATATATTTTATGCTTAGGTTTGAGGAGGAATAGACAGTTGTGTAGAAGCATGGTTGGATAAAAAGGGAGTATAATCTAACAGTAATAAACTGGTGGGAACTTAGCAAGGCCTGTTTGTTCAGATTCTTCTTGGCCTTTCTGTGTAATATTCCTTCCCTCTGGGTATAAGGCAGGACACCGTCACATTAGTGTCTTTTAAAGAGAGGGGGCCGGAGAAGTTCAGAGCAATTTTTCTGCTTCTGTAAGTTTCTCAATTTCCTCCAGCTTAAAATACTCAGCATGTCAAGGTGCTATATTTGGGGTAGCCTTTCCTGCACCTTATCAAAACCTTCAAAGAGAAGGCTTAACTAAACATCAAAGCGTTCATTCCAATTCTCCCTTCCCTGTCATACAAAGATGAAAAAGATATTCTTAATCCTCTAAGAACTCTCAGTGCAGTGGCAAACATAAGCATACATTTGCATTATTACAAAAAGAGGTAAGAAAAGTACAATTGCTGATAAAAATTTGGAAAAGCAGAGAGATGAGGGGAGATCATTTTGGGCAGGGAGAAGAAAAGTTGGTAAGTTCAGAATAGGTAAAGTTTGGGGGAGAAGAAGGAAATAATAAATAGTGCTGTACCTATCGCAGAAGGTTTATGAAGGAGGGCGGTTGAAGGTGTGATTTCTTTGGAAACATGAACTTGATTAGAAAGGGGCGCTAACTCTCAGTGGACAGTTAGTTGCATGGTAAAGACCATTAGGACTCCCACCAGAAGGAAACATTGCATTTTAAATATGTATTTTACCACAAAACCTTCTTTTCAATGAGTATCTCAGAAAATAATCATTAGGACACACTTCGGACAAAGCTTTCTCAAACAAATGCAAACATTTTTAAATTGTTCCACGTTGAAGATTTTTTTATTTTAAACTAAACTTAATGAGATGGGAGCTCTGAAAATTAATATTGACTCAAAATATTTTAACCTACATTTGGTATATTTGAATTTAATTAGTTGTCAAAGGATATTTTTAATAACATAAAACCATGACCCATACAAATATACAATGAGCACATGCCAAAGATTTTATTTAACTCATTAATGAAGAAACCAGTGAGATATTACAGCCAGTTTAAATGAGAATTCAAAGACCATTCAAATATAAATCTATATATCTACATCTATCTGTATATATATATATATCGACAATCAGGAATGCCAAAATAAATTTACGAATAGATTTGCAACCAGTCAATATCCATTGGGCAATAATCAATTATAACTTAACTGGATAACATTTATTTATATGTCTATAAACAAGATTCATTTGTATTACTTATATTTTCCTCAATTTACACATTGGTTAAACTGCTTGAAGAGACTGAAAGGCACAGATAATTCTAGAGAGTGTACTAGCCAGAATCCCCAGTAATTCTTTTTCAAAAAAAAAAAATTTTTTTTGAAAGCCTTTCACACATTTTTTTCTAATATTAGATTGAAGCTATCAGCCAAAGTTTTATCCTTGTGATATTTTAAGTGGCCAAACTATGTATATACATATGTTTAAGGCTCATACAGAAATACTTAGAGATCTTTATAGCTGCTCATTTTATTTAAATTTATTTAAATGGTATCATTTCAAAAAGACTTTGTGCTAGAAAGGAGTTTTAAATAAGAAGAAAGCATTTGCCTTTTCCTAACTATAAGCCATTTTCAGCTATAAATTTTCTGAGGTGCTTTATATAACACCTTCTTAAGTATAAAAAATATATTTTTATCCCCCAAATTTAAAAATAATTGTCCATAATATAGACTTTATATGTATATGTATATGTGTGTGTGTGATTTTTGGACATAATTTTTTATAATTTATTTTAATAAAAATATATTTCAGAAAAGAGAATGAAAGTGGTCTGGTATATTAAAATACAGATCCAGTGTAAATCAGTAGTTTAATCAGCTTAATTTTTATCACAGTAAATTGAATGTCTGACCATAATTAATTTATAAAGGATACAGAGCTCAATGAGCATCCTAATGTATCCTAACTGAATTATATTTTTTGTAAGCTTCTGAAAAGGTATTATCCTTGAAATCACACAGTAATAAAACATGGTTTGGTTATGTCAGTCATATGTCACAAAGGGCATATTTGAGTTTTACTCCAAATGTTTCCAAATAAAGGTTGGGTATCAATATGCAGAAAGGAGCTGTGACCAAAAAATAGTTTGTTTAGAGCCTTCAGAGATTTTTCAATTTTGATACTTTTTCTGCTGTTGAGTCTTCATTCACTTGACCTAAAACCATTCTGATGAATTTCAATAACTAACGAAGTCGTTGCTGAGAATGTAGCTCCCTGATGCTACTATGTGGAATGAAGAAGAATAAAGGAAAAAAGGGGAACCACAAAACTCTAGTTTAGAAAGTTAATAAAATACCTACGGGAGTATTTAAGTATGAATTTAAGAGAGACTTTGGAATGAAAGAGTCTATATATCAGACAAAAGCCAAGATATTCTTGTCTGTACTCTGAGAAACTGATATTACTGTTTAAGACAGAACAGCAGGGTGTCCATATTGAAGTTGAGTATCAGTTAGCATGGAAGATCTAGAAAATAAGGTGGTTATCCGATTACATCATCTTCTATTTGTCCTGATTTGGTCATTGATTGACCTATACCACTTTCTTCATTGACTATGGTCTTTATATCCTGATTTATAAAGGTTTTTTTCTCCATCAAACTTCTGCCATAATCATAGCTAACTTCCAAATTCATAAGAACAACCCTCCCAATTACCTAACACCAGCATTTTTGTATCCTAGCAAACTTTAGGCCACCTAACGTTAAAAAACTCATTTCCATAGACTCATAAAGACCCTCTTATCACTTGGAACTGCCCTGCCTCTTAAATCTTAAACTCTTATGTTTGTGTTTATAGTTAAAATCTTCCCTTTTCAACTCCTTTCTTGTTTTCCTTTCACCACACATATTCTTCAAATATATGGTGATACCTATCCCTCACATAAATACCTTTATGCATTTTTCATTTCTAGTGTAGGCTTCAGAGTTCTTCAATGCAATTACTATTTTGTCCATTCTGTCAGTGTTTCTGAAGTCCTTTCCTGTCATTTCTTCCATTGTACTAACCAGCTCTCCCTGCCCCTACAACCCTACCTTGGACCAATCCAATGATCTGTTCATGTCTTATATTCAGGTAAAAATGGCTAAAAGAAGTCACTGACCTGTAGATTTATGCCAATATTAATTTTATTGCCTCCACCTTTAGCTGCTCCTTCCATTGCATGCTTATTCTCCCATTAACGACAAGAGCAATTTCAAACCTTCTCCAACTGTAGAGCTTTTTGTCTAATACTTATGGCCTCTCCTTCTCAACAAGCCACTTTATCTATTTCCCAAATAAATTTTAGGCCTTCAAGGTTTAATTTATTAAACTGTCTATGTCCATATCTATAAAATTCTATATATTATACATTTACCCTAACTTCCTTTTCTATAGTCTCATGATTAGGTATACATTTCCCTGTTAAAAGCTAATAATCTCTCTACTTATGATTTTTGTAATCTTTAAAATCAAGTAACATAAGGCCTTTGTGTAAGTCAATATATTTATGGTACTTTGTTATACAGGATACAAAATAGAGATTCCAATGTCATTCTCCTTTTCCCAAGATTGTTTTGGTTGTTCTAGGACATTTGTATTTCCATATCACTTTAAAGTTTAATAAATTTAAAGAATTTAAACTTAATTTAAACATTTAAAATGAATCTAAATTAAACCTAACATATGTTTAGAATAAATTTAACTGTCAATTTCTACCAAAAAGATTCTTGGCATATTAATAGGGATTATATTGAATCTATAGATATTAATATAGTGGGGAGAATTGACATCTTAATAATATATTGCCTAATAATCTTTGAACATGGTATAACTTTCCATTAATTTGGCAATTCTTCAATTTCTTTCAACAGGATTTTATTATTTTTAGGCATAGGCCTTGCGTATCTTTTATTAAATTTATGTTTAAGTATTTTATGCTTTTCTGATCATATTTTAAATTGAATTGCTTTCTTGATTTCATTTTCCAATTATTTGATGCTGGTACATATAAATACAATTGATTATTGTATATTTATCGCTCTTCAATTATTTTTTAGATTTATTTTTTAATTTTTATTTTGAAGTAATTATAGATTCACTGGAAGTTGCAAAGGTGGCGCAGAGAGATCATTCATTTCCTTCACCTGGTTTCCTCCAATTATTTTAAATAGTTCTTCTCTTTATATTTTGTGTGCAGTTTAAAATTCTTATCTGTAGGAGAACTATTTCAATATTCTTCTTAGACTTAATTAGAACCCTCAATTACATGTGTAAAATCCCTTTTCCCATGATTTCTATTCTGCTACATGCCCAGACATGACTACTCTCCTGAGCTCTAGACTCATGTTAGGAGTAGCTGAATATTTTCTTTCTTACCCATAGTCAATCATTTATTCTCTCTCAAAAGTTTAACTCAACCTTCCACTATAGGAGTAGCTAACTTTCATTGAGTGATTATTAAGTGCCAGGCACTCCTTTAAGAATTTTAAATTTATTAGCTTACTTACTTCTTAATAAACCCTATGAATTGGATTATCCTCTTCATAAAGATGAAGAATACAGAGAGAGCTTAAATAGCTAGTCCAAAATCACACCATCAGTAAGTTTCAGAACTGTATTTTAAACTCAAGCAGAATGGCTTTTTACTACCTATACTCTTAACAACAAGCCATTGCTTCTCTCTATTCAATTCCCTGGGTGTGATCACATGTGATCACACCCAAACTTTTTAAGCCCAACATTACCAAAACGGAACTTTAATCTTTCTTCCCATCTGTTCACTCTTCCTACATTTCCTATTCTGATGAATGCCACTATTATCCATCCAGTAAAAGTAATGATTAAATGTCAGGCATTTCTCTAAGAATATAAATGTATTAATTCATTTAGTCCTTTATTAAACCCTATGAGTTGAATTTTCTCTGTAAAGATGAAGAAAATGACATAGAAAGAACATAGAAAACTTGTCCAAATCACAGTCAGTAAGTTGCAGACTTTCTAGTCTTAAGCCTTTCTTCCACTCCTCAAGTCCAGACCAAGTACACCTACATATAAATAAAGTACTCCATGATCTTGTGTCGGTTGGTTTCTCCAGGCTTTTATCTGCTCCTCTTTTCTCCTTTCCAAAACCGTATGACCCAATTAGAGGGATATCAGTTCCTAGAGCCTGCCAACCTGTGCCATCCTCTCAGCCTTTGTTTTGGCTGTTCGTGCGACATAAATCAGCTTTGACAAAATGCCCCTCCTCCCACATTCTGCCTGGAAAATACACATCTTTAGAGATTCAGTTCAAAACTTATTTTAACTCTAAAGCCTTTCTTGCTTTCCTTCCCCCTGCTCTCTAGGAGCTGGAGGCTGGAAGTTTAAGATCAAAGTATCCTCAGGTTTGGTTTCTCTGAGGCTTCTCTCTTAGATGGCCACCTTCCTATTGTGTCCTCACCTGGCCTTTCTTCTGTACAGTCACATTCCTGGTATCGATCCCTCTGCTCGTAAGGACACTAATGCTAATCATATTGGATTAGGACTTACCCATATGATCTCACTTGGCTTTAACAACCTCTTAAAGGCCCTGTCTCCAAATCCAGTGACATCCTAAGATACTAGGGGTTAGGACTTTAACATATTAATTTTGGATGAATACATTCAATCCATAAAAGTGTCCTAGACAAGGCTTGGATTTAGTTAGCTTTAAGTAGAAATTCTGCAAATCCTGACAAAGGGTTGTTTTAGATGTTTCTTTGGGACTCTAAGACACAGTTTATGTGATTTCTCAGTTTTGGCCAATAGAAATTTTATAAATATTAGTCGAAAAGGAATATTATTTAATGATATAACAAAATTCTATAGAGTTCTTTTCCCCAGTGGTATATGTCTATTTTGAAGATATCTAATTATCATCATTGACAATCTGATTACTATAATGTTAGTAATTTAAACATATCTAATTCTATCTCTGACCTTTCTTTTTTCTCTTAGGGCTGAAGAAATATATAAAAAACACTGTGAAGAAAAATTTGTTATTGATATGATTACCTTTCAAAAAGCCTGTGAAAGATTTCAAGACGTTAAAGCAAAAGTTGCATTTGTGAAAACTGGTTTACCCTATCAATTTCCTAATAAATGACAAAATGAGCCAATGCCAGATCACATCCTATGATCATCTTAAATTATGGCTATTATTTTTAGCTGAAGGAATTTGTAATAATACTCTGGAAGAAGAACTATTGTATTCTACAATATGGATTTATATGTAAACCTTATAAAAATATAAAGAATAGTTTAAATGTTTCTCTTATGGGTCGTAATTTTAACTTAAATCAAGTTGACTTAGCCCCTTCAAAAGGTCCCTTACATAGGCAGATGCCCAGGGAACAATTAAAACTGACTTCATTTATTGCAGGCAATATTGCAAAGTCACCGCTACATTTTGTTGCATATCTTCTCTGAGCATAGCAATCTGTAAGCTATTTTCAGTTTCTCCGTCAACCTTAACATAGTAATTTTTACTCCTACTGCTGACTTTTATAAGATGCTGTGTACTTTGATTACTTTCATTGCCTGCTTTCATATATTTAATTATATTTCCTGTTTATTTTGTTAAAACAATTTCTTAATTTTTTTCAAAATAAAGTTTTTGTTATTGTGTCAGTGATTCATGTTCTTATAAAACTTATAAAAATATAAACTATAAAAAGTAAATTAAACATTCTTATCCCCTTCCTTGATTATAAGCTCTGTATATATTTACTTTTAATGTATTTGCCTTTCTTGCATATATTTGGGGGTGAAGATGAGAGACAGAAAGAGAGAGAGAAAGAAAGGAAAGAAGCAGAGAATATAAATATAATTATATAATTGTGATCACAAAGTATACAGAAGTCATATATATTAACTTTACATCTATTTAATGCATCTTAATGGTAGAAAATTTGAAATACAAGGTAAAATATTAAAAAGATATAAAAATTCTTTGTAAAATTTACATTTTCATCAATTTTCAATAATGTTTTCATAAATCTATAAAGATAAATAGCTTACTATAGTTAGTACATCACTCACTAAATACAACGTGGCTAAATGCCAATTCAAAATTTCTCTTTAAGACTCATCAATTATATAATGGAAGCTTTTCAAGTGTGTTGCTTTAAAAATTCTCTAATTTTATCAGTCTATGGTTAATTTCCAAAAATTAAGTATTGTGTAACAGTGATTATTCAGTTGTGCTTCTATGTTGAACTGCTAAGAAATGCTGGTAGGATTTTCCTAATTTCCCATAACATGATAGCTGTCTATTTAAGTCCGTGGCACCAGCTCTCACTTTCCTGTTAATTACTGGGTAACTAATGAGAAAGTCATATTGATATTTCTAATTATTCTGCAAAAAGAACAAAGGGACATAATATGGCATGGTGAAAAGAGTGACAGACTTAGGTTTCCGATATCAAGTTAGCTAGTTCGTCTGTTTCCTCAGTTTTCTATTGTGTGTTTGGAAATAATATATATATTTTGGAGAGTTACTTTCCACAAAGTAAATATTTAATAAATGTAACTGTGTAGTAGTAGAAGAAGTTGTCTCTGTGTAATTATGAGAGGATTTGTCAACTATTGACATGAGAAGATTTGAAAAGTACCATCAAGGAATAGTACACTTGTTTGTGTAATATATTTGGATATAAGCCATTCATGTGGCCAATACATTTATTGAATGCTTGTTGTCCTTCCTTTATGCTCCCAGTTGATGCTGTGAATCTTTTATAGCTTTTATTACACAATAGGTAAACGATAATTTCCTTGACTATCTCCATTTAACTCTGAGCTTGAAGGTAAAGAATATTTTACTCATTTCTATGTCTTTATTAATTTGTAATAAGGTTATTCACAATGCTTTTTCTGTTTATAGCCCTCTGTTCCTATTTATGTACTGTCCTAAGTCACTCTCATGACCTTTATTATTATTTGTTTATGTTTTGAAGAATCCAAAATCTCTATTGCTAGGTTATAGCTCTAATTTTGATATGTCTCCTATATTTCCAAAATACATGCTAGACATCTCTACTTTGAAGGCCTGAAATATTTTTTAAATCATACATTAAACTGGAATTCATTTTTATTTTCTTATTATTCTCCTCTCCTCCCCCACATCTTGCTTCTCGTTCTATATTCACCAACACTCATAGATTCATAGCCATCCACATGGTTTCCAATAATAGAAAGCTAGAAGATATCTTTGACTCCTTTCTTCACCTTACCACATTTTGCTAGATATTATGTTCTATATGTTCTCTCTGCAGAAGGTCTCTCTGGCAGAGTCTAGCTGGCTTTTCACCAAATCCATTTTTTCTTTCTCTTTCTTGGGCACAACTAACCTATAATCACTAGCTTCTCTTGCAGTTAATTGAGGAATGTGACTGAGTCCTGATCAGTGGAATCTGGGTAAAAGTGATGGACACCCTTCCAGGTATGCCAAATCTACTACTCCCCATGACCTTTCCTCTACTTTGACCATCTTGGAACATCTGGTCACAGATGACTGAACCACTAAACGGGAAGAACTCTGGCTCTTAAATCACTACTTGGAGTAGAATCAAGAACATCTGTTTTGTCCTTTACATAACCTAAAAGAAAATTCAATTACATTAAGGGCTTTATAACCCCATTGATTATGCTGGGCCAGCAGATAGCAAAGATTTAATCAATAGCAATTTGGTACCAAAAGGAAGAGTGCTGCCATCACAAAAGCCCAATATATGTGGTGTTTGCTTTCCAGGATAGTAAGGAAACCACTATTGAGACTAGAAACAAATAGACCCAGTTTACTGACAGTGTAGCTCAAGGATAGGCAAGCTTTTTCTCTAAGGACCAGGTAATAAATATTTTAGACTTTGTGGACCCAAGGTCTTTGTGGCAACTTCTCAACTCTGCTGTTGTATTATAAAAGCTGCCATGGATAAAATGTAAAGAAATGAGTTTGACTATGTTGTAATAAAGCTTGATTTACAAAAACATGAGGCCAGCCAGATATAGCCCATGGACCATAGTTTTCCTACCCTTGGCAGAGGTAATTGGGGTTGCAACTTTTTAGACCTTATACACAAAAGGGTCCTAGGTCATCTCTTCCAACCTAATACAAATCTTAAAGACAACAAATTTCTTAAATAAACAACTACTATAACCTTCTTTGTACTAATAAAACCACACTAAAATGTTGTTGTGGATTAATATAAATTTGTTTACACACACTAATAATACTGAAGTATTTCAACATAAATCATCATGAAAACAATATGTAAATGCCAGAACAAAATTGGCTTAGAAAGGGAAGTGCCATCTTGAAGCCCAAGGTAACAGGAAGAAGTAACAGCAAGTTAAACTAAAAAAGGAAATAATTGAAAAAAAGATTAGAACCAGAGAGATGATAAACTGTGACATTTTCTTTGAAGAATGAGATGCTAACAGGAAAAAAAAAAAGCTTCCTTTTCACTTCTTCCTAAAGTGTCCTTAAAACAAGCAGTGGCCACTGCAGTCCTGAAGCAGCATTCAGGAATTACAGCAGTGCCATCCCATCGTAGAAGGGAACTAAAATAAGTTAACTATAACTTTCTCTATTTTTTCTTTCTTTGAACCAAGAGTAAACCTGTATTTTATGTTCAATGATCAATTTACGAGTCCAAATTGTGTGAAGAGAAATAATTGAAAGCACAGGCTTTGGAATCAGAAAGACCTGAGTTTGAATCCTTTGCCACATTTTACTAATTATATGACAAGTTATAGAAGCTTTGCAGACATTTCAGTTTCTTCATTTATAAATGATAAAATGTATATAAAGAATTTAGTACATTACTGTGTCATGATAAGCACTCAGTTCATGGTAGTGATACTCATGTACAAAGCCAGTAGAGATTTTATGAACTCTCGAGAAATGACTCTTTCTCTTAAAATTCATCCATTTCTGGTGTGTTATTGATACCTTTGGTCTTACAGTGTACAGTTTCCTACAGTTGCGTATGTATCTGTCAGCAGGAGTGAGTCTTGGAACTGCAGAAGATAATAAGGCCTGACTACAGTCATTTGGCACGGAATGGACAACAGCAAGAGAAGGGGACCATTGTGTCACTATATGGTCATTCAGGCAATCACACAAGGACAAACTTAGAGAGCCTAAAAATGTTCCCAGGTATATTATTTACTATTAGATCTGAGAATTTATAATTTCTCCACAGGGTGGATGACTCTATGCCCAAAACCCCAATCCAGATAAAATTTTATTTTCTCCACAGATTTTGTTATTGTTGTTAGCCTTAGAACTCTATATTTCATTGTCTAAGAAACATTTGAGATCAGTTTCACTTTCAGTTTGAATGAAGAAATCACATTTTCTCCATAACAACTAGCCCCTATGGATATTCTCTTTCTGTCTTTTTCTCTCTCACACACACACACAAACACACACACAACTGGAGAGCTGTAGACACAAGGAAAACTAAACGAACTAAATTTCTGATAGGAAGGAGCCCTTTCTAAGGATGCAGAGATGCCAAATCTGGGCATGGGTGGGCTGAGATTTAGACCTGTCAGGCAGAAATTTTGCTGAGTTCGTTTAAAATTTATAAATTTATAGTTTCATAATCTACAAACTTACAAAGATTTTTGGGCTGATATGATGGATTGGAATCTATAGAGCCGCCAGATGCAGAACTAATTCTCCTCACTGAGTTTCTTCAATGAAACTTCTACTGAGTTTCCAGTAATGCAGGGAGCAGAAGCCTGTGCTGTCATGGAGAGAGGGAGAGAGAGAAAGGGGGTTGGGGGAAGGAGAGAGATCGTTGTATCCTTAAGTGTTTAGATTCTGAACAACCACTGGAAGGAGGGATTGTTAACAGAGATAGGGTAGATTTCACTCCCAAAACACAGCAGAAATCTACTGAAGCTGCAACAAAACCCCGATCCAACTCAACCCCTGATTAGATAGAAGTGATCAATTCCTTATTATAGCATCCTGGAAAAGCTTCTCTTCTTAAAAAAAAAAAACACTTTCTGCAGTTATTTTAAACACAATGTCTTATATACAATAAAGAATGATATAAGACATGTAAGTGAGTGGGAAAATATGACCCATTATCAAGAGGAAATATAGTAGGGTCATTCCCACAGATTTCACAGATGTTGGAATCAGTAGAAATATTGGGTGTTAGAAGGGTTAAGCAGACAGGATGTTGTTAGAATTAGGCACCAAGAGAAACCTGGGTTTGAAAACTTTTGATGGATCACAGATCTTTCACTAAATGATATCCTTTTCCATTTGGTTTTTAATAATTTTAAACCACTTTATTGAGATATGATTAGCATGGAAAAAGATGTACATATTTAATGTATGCAACCAATGAGTTCAGGGATAAGTATGCTTCCATGAAACCATCACCACCACTAAGGCCATAGACATCTCCATCAACTCCCAAACTTTCTTCTTCTTCCTGTTATTAATATTATTATGGTTTGTGGTAAGAACACTTAGCAAAAGAGCTACCCTGTTATAAAATTTTAAGTTGACCATACAGTATAAAAACTATAAAATGAGTTTTATAAACATGTTCAAGAAATTAGAGAAAAATGGGCGAAACAAACTAAAAAAAAGTGGAGAATTTTAACATGGAAATAAAATCTCTGTTTAAAAGAGAACCAAATTAATATTCTAGAACTGAAAATGCTACCTCATAAATTAAGAATTTGTTGAATGGGCTCAATAGCAGACTGAACAAAGAATAAGAATTAGCAAACTTAAAGACAGTCAAGAGAAATTAGAAATTATCTAAACTAGAGCACACAAAGGAAATATGCATATTTCTTTTATATATATAAAAGAAATATGTGAGGTTCTCTCATCAAGAAGTAATTCAAGGTGACAGACTATTGAGAAATAGAGAGTTTATACCAAATGCCTGTTTCACATTTGTCTTATAAGTAATCACTGAGAGCCACATAAAGTTTTAAGGGTTATTGGCATTAGGTGTTCATCTCCTTATGCAGCCTTGAACTTAGGTATTTTCACATTGCTCATGTCTAAAATCAAAAACACGTAAAAGTTTTTTTCAGTTAAATTTAAAAAGCAATATGTATATTGTTGGTTAAATTGTTTTCCTACTCCTACTCTTTTAGCCAGCACATTTAAAAAGATTTCTTAGAATTCTGTTGCATTTTTATAAAATAACTCTTGCCTTTGATGGAAATTCTAGACTTAAGCAGAATGATTTTTTTTATTGCACACATCCACAGAGGCACAGATTACACA
>CAUYMX010059843.1:0-11368 GCA_963573855.1 Lepilemur septentrionalis | reverse complement strand
GCTCACAGCAACCTCAAACTCCTGGGCTTGGGCGATCCTTCTGCATCAGCCTCCCGAGTAGCTGGGACTACAGGCATGCGCCACCATGCCCGGCTAATTTTTTCTATATATTTTTAGTTATCCAGCTAATTTTTTCTATTTTTAGTAGAGAGAGATGGGGTCTCGCTCTTGCTCAGGCTGGTCTCGAACTCCGATCCTCCCTCCTCAGTCCTCCCGCCTCAGCCTCCCCGAGTGCTAGGCTCACAGGCAGTCAGTTTTTAGGCGGATAAAAGCTGCCTCCTGCGTAATGCGGTGACAGGGTTCTAGACTGGTTGAAGCGTGGTTATTAATAGTAGCCGAATCAGTCAGTAAAGATTTGCGGAGTGTGCTAGGCACCGCCAGGCACGGGACGGAGGACGTTTAGTGGCCGGCTCTGCCCTCCAGCGAGTCACGCGGTCGATGTAATTAATTAAGGGCAGAGCGACCGTGCCGAGGACCCATTTCGCCGAGCGCCGGCTGAGGCGCAGCAGTCCTGGGCCCCGCCGGTCACTGTCCTGTGTGCCGCCGGACGGCGATCGCGTCATTTGTTTGTCGCGGGCCGGTTCCGCTGTGAAATGAATCGGTTGGCCTTGAAGTAACCCCCAAGGTCCCTGTCGGTGTCCGCCGAGAGTCCGGCGCCTCCACTGGGCCGGGCCTCTACCCGGGCGTTTCGGAGGCCGCGTCGGCCTCTCCCTGTGGACGTGTTGCTTTGGCTACGAACGTGCTTCAGAGTCGTGGCTTTGTGGGACTAGCGCGCCGTATGCATGTCTTTGCTCGGCCGGGTAAGCCGGGCAGAGAGGACACGGGCTGTGGCGAGGGAAGCGACTGGAGTGCGAGGAAGGGTCCGAGGGGGGCGCCTTCGGGTAAGCGACCCCCGCACCGGCCGCCAGGCGGCGCTGCCCGCCGGACGCCACTGCAGGGCGAGCCGGGTGAGGGAGCGATGAGTCGCTTTGATGAAGAGGGCCACAAATGAGATGGTGCTAACTCAGACCGTGTCTGATGCGGGACTGCGGCGCCACTCTGTCTCGCTTCAGAGAAAAACCTGAGCATGGTGACCTCCCCCGTTGGCAGACGCGTCCCCGCGTCCCGACGGCGCGTGGGAGGCAGAGGCCTCTGAGCCTGTCTCCGCCATGGCCTCCCTCTGTTGCTGCTCGGAAGAATCAAAATAAATGACTGAGCTGATACTTTTTTGTTTTTTAATCAGTGCCAGGCTTTATGGAAACAGTGCCACAGCGAGGCAGGCGGGCCGGGCTGGAGGAGCACCCTGGCGGCGACCGTCGGGCTCCCTGGTGCCCGCCCGCCGCGGGTGACTTCACCTTCCGTCAGCCCGGGCGGGGGCGTCAGTTTAGTCCAGTTCACTGAATTTGCTTTTTCAAAAGCGAGAGTTTTCGTATTTTGGGTTTTAATCGTATTTTAGACATTTTCTGCTTTGGATGCGTGAGGTTGCAGGCATAAGTAAGTGATCTCAGCAACCCAGATTCGGGTGAGTTGGTATATATTTCTCTTTGATCCTCACATGAGGGCAAGTTTTGAAACTTGAATAAAACTTTAAATTGGGAGTTAAAGTTAGCTTTGAAAAAGGTGGGTATGCTTAAAAGTGCGTAAGGATATTATTGCTGTAAATAACGGTGTATCTCTTGCTTTAATTGTTTTTTGTTGTTCTTCTTTCCAGAGAATGTAGCTGGTCACTACATTTCCCCCTTTCATGACATCCCTCTGAAGGTGGACTCTAGAGAGGTATTGTTTTGGCTTGTTTGGGGGATGAAACTATGTACTTCTAATATCACCATAAAATGCTTTTTGAAAGAGCTTTGAAAGGAAAGAATGCAGTTGGAAATCAGAAGGAGAAACAGGAATTATCATGACAGGGTCACAAGCCTCCTTTATGAATTAAAATTTGTAATAGGTTCCTTCCAGGAGGACCTGGGAGAAAGGAGTCCTTGTGGTCCACAAAGCTTATAATTTAGTAGGAAATCCTACTAATAATGATTTAGTAGGAAAAGATTTAAGAATAATAATTTAGGAAATTAGTAAGAGGTTTCTTTTAAATAATAGTGATACATTTGTGGGTTATTTTGTATTTGCTAATCACCATGTGAACATATGTTTCTTGACTTAATCTTTATGAGTTTCTATTATTATCTGCAAGGATACTGAGGCTAAAGGTATTTTATTGTCTTCTCTAAGATCACACATCTGGTAAGTGCCACAGCCAGAAACTAGCATTTCTGTCCACAAAGCTCATGCTCTTTACCCACTCTATGAAACAGGTGCTGGAAGAATCAAGCTGGGAAAGAATGATGGTGTTTGAGTAGTTATTCTCTCAGAATTTAAAATCATTTGGCAGTTGTCAGGGTATAAAAGATACCAGTTGAGTAGAGCTGCTATAGCATCAGAATCACTGATTTGGGCCTCAGAATTATTGGAACATTTTGAGGTCTCTGCTGATTAGTTGGTAAGGTGACATATTTGGTACTGGATATGAATGATCATCATCAATTGGAAGTTATTTCCTTAAAATCCAGGTAGTGAATGATCAAATTTGTTTAGGGGGCACAGTTGTTAGGTAAATAACTAGGACTACGTTCCAGGTTAAGATCATCTGGGGCCAGTTAATGGGACTGGGTTCTCTAGTACCACGGGGCGATGAGCACAGGGGCAGAGGCCAGTGGAGAAGGGAGGAAGCTGCTTCAAAGGCAAGGATGGTTTGACCTTGGACCAACGTCCTTGGGGTTGCTTCCCTCAGAGGCTGAAGATGATAGATTGTATGGAGGTCACAAAAGGTTGCACTGGGATCTTTTCTGCCTTCTGGCCCTTCAGAGTACGGAACTATCCATAGTGATGGCAAAAGGGACAGTAATAGTGAGAATTTATCAGGTGCTTGTGGTGCTTAGCCAGGCTGTATGCTCAGTGCTTGACATACATTACCTCAGTCCTTCCGGAGCTACTGTCACTTACCCTTATTTTGTTAGTTTAAGCATCTTGCTACCAAACCTGAATATCTCATGTCTCCCAACATCTCCCCTTGCTTCTGGCCACAAGTGCATGCATTCATTTGTTCATTAATTTATTCATTTAATAAACAATCATTCCATCTTTATTGTGAGCCAGAGACTATTACAGGTACTGGGGGTATAGTGATGAATAAGATAGATGTAGTTCCCACACAGCTGGAGGAGACAGACAACCATAAAACACACAAGTCAATCAGATAATGTTCAGTGCTATAAAAATACAACAGGGGAATGGGAAGAGTTACTGGTGGATGTTGTCAGGATTATACCATAACAAAATCTGTGTATAGCAACAGAGCTCATAACAATAATAGTAGAGCTGTATTTGAGAATTGTTTAGTAGGGAGGGGTGGAGATGGAACAGAGAGGGAGCTAGAAACATATTAGTGGGCATAACATTCTGTCTAAGAAGGGATGTATTTTTGGGGAATATGAGATGTGGGATTAGGCAACATTGAGGAAAAGGCAGGCCTGTGAATTCTGGACATGGGGAGATTGGTACACATAGTGGTTCTATAAATAGCTTTCCCAGCCTATAATGACTACAACTCTTGTACCTTGTACTTTGGGATGTGGTATATTAGGAACACAAGTAATGTTTCAGGGCTAACTTGGAGTAGTTATTTTTCTGTTTATTTGTTTCCTTCATCAGTAGTCATTTTGTATGTAGATGTTATGCACACTGGGTGAGCATTTGCGAATGGCACAATTTTTCTTCCCCACCCAACATGTAGTCTGTTTTAATTTAAAAGTGCTTGGTGGAGACGTCGTAATCACACCTTGGTGGAATTCGCGGGCAGGTGGTGCCTCTGAGTACTTTCACAGCTTGTTAGTCACGATCCCTGGAGTTTCATCTCTATAATGAAATGACTGTTTTAAGCGTGATCACTGGAAACTGCCATTTTTTCCTTAAAGACTGAACAGAGCCTTTGCTTATTTTGTAAAAACTGGGGAAATACACTTGAGAAAGGTTTAGCTTTTCTGATAATTATGTTATGAAACAGTTTTGTGTGTTCACTGGGGGTACACATCCTGTGGGGAAAACTAACCGGGAATTTGGCAGGTTCTCTGTTGAGTCAGATTTCTGGACGGCCTCTGTGGTAGCATGTTCGTACAGTAGTCATATTTTTATTGCTACGCAATGAAACTGTATTTTATGAAATACATGAAATACTACAACCATAAGTACCATCTTTTCTTTTATAGGAAAATGGCATTCCTACCAAGAAAGCACGAAATGATGAATATGAGGTATGTCTAAAAGTTTTTATTTTTGTGAATTACTTTTATACTGTCTATTCAAACCTTGTTGATATTTGCATTTGTAAAATGCTTCTAAATTTTTCCCCCTGCAAGACTTTCACATGCATTCTGATGTGTTTCTTTAAGGCAGCCAGGGCAGATACCACCATGTAATGTTTTTTATTGTAGTAAAATATTCGTAATATAAGATTTACCATTTTAATCTTCTCTTCAGTGTACAGTTCAGTGGCATTAAGTACCTTCACATTGCTGTGCAATCATCACCACCATCCATCTCCAGAACTTTCTCATAATCCCAAACTGAAACTCTGAACACATATAACAACTCCCCCTTTCCTCCCTCTCGAAATCCCCTGGTAACCACTCTTCTACTTTCTGTTTCTCTGGATGTGAATGTTCTAGGTGCTTCATTACCATTTCACTTTATAAGTGAAAAATCTTTAGGACAGGAATCCAGATTTTAGCAGCAGGTTATTTATCACAGTAGATGCTCTAAAGTAAATGTACACCATGAAAATTGGTCAGTTTATCTTTATTGTCATTATTATTTTAAGTGAGCAGATGGTTTGAGAGGCTGTTTTAGAATCTAGGAACAACAGTCTTTTGGGAGTAGAGAAGAAAAACAGTTATACCAACTACATGCTAAAATAAATATATTCTAAAAATATCTTTTAAATATGTGGCTGTCAGACTTTGAAGAGTTCTTGATGTAGGACCAGAGCATTGGATTGATGTCTGTCATCTCATCTCTTGTGACAGGTATCCTTTTATCCTGCTGATGCCAGGCAGCTTTTCCTGCCCCCTTCCTGCCTTCTTTTACCTTTCCAGCCTTATTTCCATCCGTTCTCTATCCCAGCTGAAATGTAGGACCCCAGCCTTTGGATCCACTTCCAAACAAAGCTGTAGAGGCTGTTTAATTCCTACAACCTTTGCCTGGTACCCATCTTCTATTTTTCTAAACTGATGTTTGTCAAAATGGTTCTTGAACCATCTGCACTGGAACCACTTGGAGTGCTTGTTAAAAATTCAGATCCCCGGCCCCATCCCATCTCTGCTAAATCAGATCCTCTGCTTTATGGAGCCTGTTTCAATCTACATGTTCAGCAGTGTCCCAGGGGCATCCTAAGTGTGAAGTTTGAGAACCATGGCCCTAGATGTTGAGTGGACATTCAGGGACTCAAGAAACTATAGGTCCCTAGGGACTTTGTATAGGAACCTGGAATAGTTGTTTCTATGGGAAAAACGTGTTCTGAGTCCAGACAGCCAAATTAAAATTTAATTCTTAGAACACAGTTTATATGTTGAAGACTGTCTGATTTGAGTTTATTTGAAAGTTTAAGAGGAAAAAAGGGGGATTTCTTCTTGTTTTTCCCCATGTATATAAAACATACTGAATGCTTTTTAATATATGTATTAGTTTTTGTTTTTGATATCTGCAACAAAAATATAAGGAAAAATGGAGAGAAGAAAAGGACTCAAGGAGGAATTTAGTGACCCTGCCACACACACAATTTTCTGATTTGATTTGTGTCTTTATGTTTTTTTCTCCCCCTTTATGTTTTTGATTTTCTAGTAACTTTGGCAGACCATTGTTGGTTTGTAATTAACACTCGTCTTAGGAAAATCAGACTAACATTGGCTTTAAAAAATTATGGGCCAAATGGATTTTAGCTGGAGAGAAGAAAGGCTGGCTGGAAATAAGCTCTTAGTGATTAGGCGCAAATGAGGAGGGAGAGTGTGGTTTGCAGGCTTAACATTCAACATCATCTATTGTTCTTCTGGCCTAATTCAAGTCTCTGTGAGTGGCTTTGGTAGGTGTCATTCTTTAAAACCATCGTCATGAGATTGGTCTTCTCTGTCACCTCTGAGTATTCATCCACGTGCATTTGTTCTCTTATAGCTGGGCTTTCAGAGATGAATAAATTATGTGAACATCTGCCATTTACTTTGGTTTTCCCTTTTAACAGCTACTTCAGACATATTTAAACAGGTGCAGGGGACCTCATGAAGGAGCATAAACAATGGAACATAGCAGCGGGACTGTGTGTAAGGTTGCTGAGATAGGCATGAGATGTACTCTAAGGAGCAATTTTTGAGAATTCGTTCTTAGCTTTGTTTATTTCTTGGATTTGTGGTTTTGCTATTTGTAACCTTTAGTCCTATCTAAAAAAACTTAATAAAAAACATGATTATTTTTATGGCGCAATATATATTTCATTTAATTGTGCAAATGGCATTTGAATTAATAGCATTCCATGTTTCACTAAGAAACCCCCAAGTGATACTGTTTAGCAATGTTTAAACCAACTCTGGCTGCGTGTGAAAATTGCTTAGAGAGACTTTAAACATAAGCAGTGCCCTGGCTCCACCCCAGACCAGTTGAATTCAGGCAGGTGAGAGGTGGAGCTCTGAGTCTTTTTTTTTTTTTTCTTTATTGGTTAAAACTGGCCTGGTGATTTTGGTGTGTGGAATGATTGAAAATTATGGTAAATCATTGCTTCCCGAATGATCTTTGGTGAAGAGCTAGTTTTTTTGTTAGTTTGTTTCCAGTCTGTCATGACTGATACTTTAAAAACAATCAGTCAAAATGAATTATTAGAAAAGTGTAATTCAGGTTCCAATTTTTGATTATTAGATTCAACAGGTGTAAAAATCACTCTTTCAAATTGCTATAGATGTTTCTTAGTGAGCCAATAACAATCGGTTTGCAGATTAGTCCTGGTCCATGGCTACACTTGGAGTGCACGGTTTTTTTTGGGTTTTTTTTTTTTTTTGAGTCACTTCTCCAGGATAAATTGTTAGTCACTGATGTCAAAATGGCCTGCAAACCAGCTTTCACCTTAAGACTTTCTCTTTGTAAGACGAACTATGGGAAATTATTTTTACTCACCATTGACCTAGAGTCTCCCTGTGTTTAAGCATTCTGCAAGGTTCAGAATTAAACAAAAGAAGCAATGCGCTTTTTGTAACTTTAAGGAATCTAAAATTGCTAGATACACAAGTTAAATTTACAAAGTTTAGTCTAATTCTTCATGAACTGTATAATGGCCTCTACTGATATTCTTAATTTTACATTGTGATCATAACTTAGATTTAAATATTGTTTTATAATTTTCAAAATATTTTACTTTTTAATTTTCTGTGTGTTCATTTGAAATGATAGAATTGATCTTCCTAACAACCCTGTGTGGGGAGTGGGACGGAAATTATCACACTTACTTTCCAAATTAGAAATGTGAGGCTGAATCCTCACATGAGGAACTCAGTCTCTCACTCTATTTTGGTTGGAAAATAAAAATCAAAACACATTTCCTGACTTCGTTCGAGTTCTGTCACTACACTGCAAAGGTATTTTCAGACATATAGTAACCTCTGACATGGCGCGGTAGTGCTCAAGTGACATGGTGGCTGAAATTCTGTGTTTTAAACAACTTCTCTAATTTTTCGAAGAAATTTAAGGCACAGGTAGACATATGATGCAGATTCTAAATGTTTTTGGCTGGAGATGAACCTAAACCATTTTGTAAAGGAGATAAATGAAAAAATAAAAGATAGGCAAAAATTTTTATGTTCTCTTTGTTTTTTGTTTCTTTTTAACCACAGAATTTGTTTAATATGGTTGTAGAAGTACCTCGGTGGACAAATGCTAAAATGGAGGTATGGATATAGTCTATTAATATAAAGTCAAATTAATAATGATAATGATATAAAAACTGTGTTTCAAGTTGTTCGGCATAATATTTTGAATTTGGGATAGTTGAGAAAAATATTTGAAGCTGAGTATACACTTTAAAGACAGTATTTTTTAATTTTGCCTCTCTAGTTTGTTATAGTCATATTTATTTAATTTTCTCTCTCCTTTGAAAATGGCAAATATTTTCAAGATTTACTTAAATAGATTCTGAGATGTATTTAGTTCCTAGACAACAGTTGAAATTTACAGAAATGCAATTGCTGGATCATCACAAAAATAATTCTGTTTTTAGTTGGAGGAGCCTACATACAGTTTTTCATAATAGCTGTACTAATTTACATTCCTACAAACAGTGTACAAGGATTCCCTGTTCTACACATGCTTTGCCAGCACTTGTTTTCTTTTGTCTTTTTGATGATAGCCATTCTGACAGGTATGAGATAATATCTCATTGTGATTTTAATTTGCATTTCTCTAGTTAGTGAATTGGAGCATTTTTTCATACATCTGTTGGCCATTTGTATGTTATCCTTGAGAAATGTCTACTTGGGTCTCTTCTCCATTTTGTAATCAGGTTTTTTTTTTCTTGTTGTTGAGTTTGAGTTACACACACACACACACACACACATATATTATTTTTCCTTTTTTTTATTTTCTTTTTTAAGAGATGTGGTCTTGCTCTGTCACTCAGGCTGGATTAGCTGGGATTATAGGTGCGAACCACCATGCACGGCTAATTTTTTAAAAAATGTTTTGTAGGGATGGGATCTCGCTTTGTTGCCCATGCTGGTGTCAGCCTTCTGGCCTCATATATTTTGGATATTAACCGCTTATCAGATGTATTGTTGCAAATATTTATTCTCAGTCTGTAGGTTGACTCTTTATACTGTGGTTTCGTTTGCTGTAAAAACCTTCTTAGTTTGATGTAATCCTATTTGTATAATTTTGCTTTTGTTACCTGCTCTTTGGGGCTTGAATCTAAAAAATTATTTCCCAGATCAGTGTTACATGGTTTCCTCTCATGTTCCCTTTTAGTAGTTTTACAGTTTCTGTTCTTACATTTAAGTCTTTAATCCATTTTGAGTTGATTTTTATATATGGTATGAGATAAGGGTCCAATTTCATTCTTCTGCATGTGACTACCCAGTTTTCCTGCTCCATTTATTGAAGAGACCATCCTTTTCCCATTGTATATTCTTAGCACTTTGTTGAAAATCAATTGAACATATGTGCTTGGGTTCATTCTGGGCTTTCTGTTCTGTTGGTCCATGTATCTGGGTTTTTTTTGCCACTACAGGTTGAGCATCCCTTATCCAAAATGCTTAGGATCAGAAGTGTTTCTGATTTCAGAATACTTGCATTTATACTCACCAGTTGAGCATCCCAGATTTGAAAATCTAAAATCTGAAACACTCCCATGATCATTTCCTTTGAGTGTCATGCACTCACAAATTTTCAGATTTTGGAGCATTTCAGATGGGATGCTCAACTTGTCCCATACTATTTCAGTTGCTGTAGCTTTGTAGAATAGTTGGAAATCAAGTGGTATGATGCTTCCACCTTTGTTCTTTTTGTTCATGATTGCCTTGGCTATTTGGGGTTTTTGATGGTTCCATATGAATTTTAGGATTTTTTTTTAACTTTTTTATTTTGTTGTTCTTTTTTGTGTGTTTTTTCCTGGATTGTTTATTTCTGTGAAAAATGTCATTGGAGTTTTGAGAGGGATTGCATTGACTCTGTAGATCACTTTGGGTAGTATGGACATTTTAACAATAGTAATTCTTACAATCCATAAACACATGATATGATATCTTTCCATTTTTTGTGTCTTCAATTTCTTTCGTCAGTATTCTGCAGTTTTTAGTGTACAGATCTTTCACCTCCTTGGTTAAATTTATTCCCAAATATTTTAAGTTTTTTAGTCGTTATTGTAAATGACATTGTTTTCTCTATTTCTTTTTTGGATAGTTTGTTAGCATATAGAACCACTACTGATTTTTGTGCTGATTTTGTGTCCTGCAAATTTATTGCATTCATTTATTCACATGTTTTCTGGTGTAGCCTTTAGGGTTTTCTATGTATAAGATCATGCCATCAGCAAACAGTGGCAATTTCACTTCCTCCTTTTCTGTTTGGATGCCTTTTATTTCTTCTCTTGCCTAACTGCTCTGGCTGGGACTTCCAATACTATGTTGAATAGAAGTGGCAAAGAGTGGGTATCTTTGTTTTGTTCCTGATCTCAGAGGAAAGACTTTCAAGTTTTCACTATTGAATATATGGTAAGAATCTTTGAGTTAAGCTTATTATAAGATTGAGGGTGATAAAAAGTCTGAGATTAGTAACAAAAAGCAAGTTGATTAATCTTTATCCTCTTTCCATTTCAATAATTTTATTATTTGTGTTAGAAATAATGGAGTACATAAATAATAGAATACCTAAATAAATAATCTAATGTTTCCTTTCCAGATAGTTTGACTTATATAATACTGTAAGTTAGTAGTAAGAGTTGGCTTAATTTATTTTAAAGCACTTTTGATCATTAGGTTCAAATATGAATATTTAGTCTGCAAAACAGATTTTAAAAATACTACTTGGATGTAGGATTAATCATTTCTCATCCTCCTCTCCCTTTCTTTCCCCTGTGATTTGCTTAGATTGCCACTAAGGAACCACTGAATCCCATTAAGCAAGACGTAAAGAATGGCAAGCTACGTTACGCGGCGAATATCTTCCCTCACAAGGGTTATATATGGAATTATGGTGCCCTCCCTCAGGTATCATTTTTGTTATAATGGTAAAACTTTTCTGTCTTCTGAAAAAATTGCTTTGTAAATCCTGTGAACTACTTTGATTTAAATTGGTTCTGAGGCTATGTCAGTTTGAGAGATTTGTAAATTTGAAATTGTTTAATGTGGAGTTTTATATTGTATCAGTAAATTTTATTTTAAACCTTATATGTGTCTATATTCAAGTTCTGGAGTAAGGCATATAGAACATATGCATTTGACATTTTGAATACATTTATTTTCTGGTCTCGGCTATTGTGTCAGTGAAAAATTTTTTAAAAAGACTTCATCCACAGTCATTCCTTTAAATATGACAACTTATACTTGTATACATACTCATATGTTTAATATGATAGCATGAATTTTTTGAATTTTATTTTTTAAACTTTAACAGATGAATCTTTTAAATTACTAACTTTTTTCCTATAACTCATTGTGAATTGAGTTAGGCAACTTTACTTGTATTATTCATTGTTATGACTTTATAATTTTTTTTATTAATTTTATTAGCATATTATGAGGGGACAAATGTTAAGGTTATGTACATTGCCCTTGCCTCCCTCCCCCCTGCAGTCAGAGGCTTAAGCCTGACC
>CAUYMX010059842.1:0-18538 GCA_963573855.1 Lepilemur septentrionalis | reverse complement strand
ACATAACAGGGTGCTAAATAAGAGAATTGATGTAGATACAAATTGCCATCCCCATTATACAAACGAGGAATACTAAGCCTCAGGGAAAAGGCACAGCCACACTCTGCCCTTCTCCAACAATTTGCCCTGCACTCTCCCACTCTTGTCACACATGCCAGCGAAGAGGCTACGGCGTGGGCTTCTCTTCATTTGACACATGAGGAAACAGACTCAGAGGAGTTGGCAGATTTACTTAAGGCCACAGAGTTAGTACAGCTGCCCGGCAACTGTGAGAAAGTCAATCTAATGGTCAAGAAATTTGGCTTCTGGCCTCTGCTCTACCGTCTGTAACGGCTGTTTGGCTGCACACAAACCTCTTGATCTCTGTGAACTTCAATACTTCTGTATCCTCAATGAAAGAGCGAGGCCAAGAAACTTTTATGCCACCTTCTAACCCAGTGACTGAAGATCCAATCTGGAGCACACACCACTATACCTGAGTAATAGTGCATGAAGATGTGCTGACAAAGTGTAAAAAGCCTTCTCATTTCTCATAAGCAAGTGCCTCAGCTGAATAGAGAGGCCCAGTGACTGCAGAAATATGCACATTGGCTGGGGCCCTGGGGCTTCCTGGTATGTCTCCAGAACTTTCAAATCTAATAAAGGAGCCAAGAAAAGTGCCTCATCTGATGGATAGCCTTGAGCAGTGTCATGGAGTGAGCAGGGGTTAGGCTGTCTGTGGAAGGAAATGGAATCAGCTGGTGGAAATGCCCTAGAGCAGTGGTCCCATCCTTTTTGGCACCAGGGAGTGGTTTCATGGGAGACAATTTTTCCATAGAAGGGAGGTAAGGGAAGGCAAAGTTCAGGTGGTGATGCAAGTGATGGAGAATGGCTGTAAACACAGAGGAAGCTTCCCTCTCTCGCCAACTGCTCACCTCCTGCTGTGTGGCCCAGTTCCTAAGTTCCTAAGTTTCATGGAAGATGATTTTTCCACGGACCTGGGTAAGGGCCTGCATGGGGGGGAAGTGGAACTCAGGCAGTAATGCATGGCTGGTTCCTAATTGGCCATGGACCGGTACCAAGCCACAGCCCAGCAGTTGGGGACCACAGCCCTAGAGCTTGAATGAAAAAATACATCAGTATTATCCATCAGCCTTGACCCAGGGGAGTAGCTGAGAGATCCTGGGTGGACTAACTGAAATAAAGGGGGAAGATCCAGTTCAACCTAGGGTCTGGGGTTGTCAGGTTCAAGGCAGGTCCACCATGTGCAGTTGTTCAAGTTGTAAAATGCACACCTGCATATCTTTTCATAGCAGCACTGGGGCAGGGGGATTGGGCTTGGCAGGTGCAATGACTCTGTCTTCCTGTGGTCACCAGAACGATCCCCAGAAGGTAGCAGACAACATCCGAGGAGATTTTTGGCTCCTGGGAGACCGAGCAATCAAGGATGAAGATGGCTATTTCCAGTTCATGGGGCGGGCAGATGATATCATTAATGCCAGTGGGTGAGCTTGTTGTCTTGGCTGGGAATGGTAATCTGTATTTTTATTCTGGCTGGTTCCAGGCTTTGGGGATGGCCTAGAGGTTGGGTGTCCAGTCTTCTCTGAAGTACAGGTTCTTCTGTAGGTACCGGATTGGACCCTCAGAGGTGGAGAATGCACTGATGGAGCACCCTGCTGTGGTTGAGACAGCTGTAATCAGCAGCCCAGACCCTGTCCGAGGAGAGGTGATGGGGGAGCAGCCACCTGGGAGTGTGTGGACACAGGCAGTGTAGGGTGGCCATTAGGAACATCGACTCTCGAGCTGAGCAGCCGGAGGCCAACTACTGGCCCTGCTGCTTACTACCTATGTGACCTTGGGCAAGCTACCTAGCCTCTATATTCCTCAGTTTCCCCATCTGTAAGGTGGGGGGCTGTTATGAGAATTCAATGTGTTAATATTTGCCAAGTGCTTGGAACAAGGCCTAGCACATAGTGAGCACCATATAGGAGCCATTATTATGGGGCTGGAGGGATTTCATCTTGCCGTTTGGCATTTGAATTAGAATCTGATTCCTGACCAGGAGAACAGAGGAGGAATTTGAGCCAAGAGAAAGAGCCCCTGAGACATGGGGTCTCATGGCGTCTTCACTGTGAAAATAAGGGGAAGAAAAAAGATCCCTATAATGGCAGGGTTTAGGAAGAGGCCCAGATGGAGTCTAATGGAGCTTGCTATGTATGTAGGGAATGGTTAGGGTGGGAAGTGTGGATCAATGTCCTACTACATTTCTGCAGGGTGCAAGTTTGGCAATATGGTACCTCTAGCAGATATGGAGCACAACAGACAGGAAATTATGGGAGCCACTGGGCAAATAAGGCCAATAAGTGATCCTCTACTGAGAAAACTCCCTATGCCTAACTCTAAGCGGGGCCCTGCTGTATAGATTTCATTTTATTTCCCATTAATTAGATATGACCATTTTATCCCCATTTTACAGATGGATAAACTGAAGTTTGGAGAGGTTAAATCACTTAGGGTTATGGTCCCCAGTTTTTATTTTCCTCTTCTCTCCCTGTGTCTACTTTCTCCCCATCAGTCTCTATTGTCCCTGGAGTATGCGGTGAGGCTGGTCTCAACCTATTGTCCTACCTACTCATCCAGTAAACCACTTGAGAGAGAGGTGGAACCTCAGACATTCTTATCCCAAGTTTCTCTCTTTCCCTTGACCTGGATATTGGGAGGTGCAATTGAGGAGATATCAAGGTGGTGGCTATGGTGGAAGTCTTAACACTGATTTTGCATTATCCCAGGAGATGACTATATACTCTAATCCCTTCTCTTTGGCCCTCATCCTTGCTGCAGGTGGTAAAGGCCTTTGTGGTTCTGGCCCCAGAGTTCCTGTCCCATGACCGGGACCAGCTCACCAAGGAGCTGCAGCAGCACGTGAAGTCAGTGACAGCCCCATACAAGTACCCAAGGAAGGTAAGCCTTTGGGCTCTCACATCCCCCAAACTTGGGGGAGAAGAGTTGGTTCTCTTCTTATAATTATCTTCTTCAGGATGACGATGAGGCCTCTAATTGCAAATTTTTTCCTAATTATAACCAAGAAAGCCCAAAAAGACAATCCAGCAGCCAATCTTGATGCCCAAAAAATGACCTCAGTCTTTGATTCTGAATTAAAAGTCAAATTCTTCCAAGGAAACAAGTTCTAGCCAATACCTGGCCTATAGCTCTACTCTCTGCACTGGGATCTTGCTATAACATTCAGCATTATGCACCTCTCAGTTGCAAGTGACAGCAATCTAACTCGAAATGTATTGCTCACACAATTGCAAAAGTCCAGGGGTGGGAAAAGCTTGCATCATAACTAGATCCCAGGCATTCATATGATGAGGCCAGGAATGTCTCACCTCTGACTCTCCCTCTTTTCTATTGACTTCATTTCTTGAAAGGCTTTCTCTTTGTAGCCCCATCAGCTGCAAACATAACATTCTTAGCAGCTTAGCAAACTCCAGTAGAAAAAGAGTATGTTTTTCCCAAAAGGCCTCAGCAAAAGTCTCTGGATTGATTCTCATTGGACCAGTGAAGACCATGTGACCACTGCTAAACCAATCCCTGTAACCAGGATGGGGGAAGCCCTCTGATTGGATAATTCTGGGTCACATGGTCATCCTTGGTTACAGTGCTGGAAAGATGGCAGAGAGAAGACCGCCCCATACCATGACATGGATGGAGTGAGGGAGGGGTGGCTCCCCACAGGAAAATGGAACTGCTCTTACCAGAAAAATCAAAAAGCCTAGAATACACTACATCTGCTCTCAACCGCATTGTGGTCATGTGTGATCCACCCTGGATTGATTTCTCCCGACAGATGGAGTTTGTCTCGGACTTGCCCAAGACCATCACAGGGAAAATTGAGCGAGCCAAGCTTCGAAAGATGGAGTGGAAGATGTCTGGGCAAGCACAGACCCAGTGAGACTTCCGGGGGGGATCTCATTTTGGCTCTCCTCTTCTCTCCCTTTCTCTTTCCTTTTGAGGCCTCGGCCTTCCTGTGAGGATATGAGATTCTCTATGAAAAGGCACACATGTAATTTTTGTCTTTCTTTGGTTATTAGCACAAAACATGTCCATGTTCGGTGTGAAAGAAGAAAGAGAGGGAGGGAATGACAGAGAGAAATGGGAGGGGAACAGAAAGAGGAAAGACACATAAGTCAGAGAAAGATTAAAACAGCAAGGGAAAGCAAGCAAAAAAGAAACAGAGTAAGGAGGCAGGGAAAGGAGGGAAGGAGAAAGAAACAAGTGGAACAACAGGAGGGAGAAAACATAGCAAGGAAAGAATTGAAGGGAGGATCAGAAAAAGAAAGAGAGAGAGAGGGAAGGAAAGAAAGAGAAAAAAAGAAAGAAGGAGGAGGGAGGGAAAGAAAGAGGGAGGGAGGAAAAAAGAAAAGACTGAGATCAATAAAAATAGTAAGAGAAGCTGATGAAGAAATGAGGGGAGGCAGGAAGGATGGGAGAGAGGGAGGAAAGGCAGGAAACTTGCAAGCATTCCCACAGAGATAGAGTGACAGAGAGTCAAGCCAAAAACTGCAGCTTAAGAAAGAAATGAAAGGCCGTGGCACACCCCTTTTCCCCTGGGACAAGACCTCCACACAGGGAGACGTGTGTGACGTCAGGACATTGCAGTCATCCCTAAGTCACCGTAAACCTTGATGCTGTCATGACCAGGGTAGGGGAACCACCGTTTATCGAGCATTTGCTATGTGCCGGCCACTGTCCTAGACATATTACAAAGACTGTCTTGTTTCATCTCTGTGTGTCAACTCAGATCACAGCTGCGAGAACAATGTAAGCACCTCAAAATGTGTCACGTCCCCATGGCTCATGTTTTTGCTGTTAGCTATTGTTCCTCAAATCAAATAATAAAATTATTTTAAAATCAAGATCCTGAGAATGGTCTTTGAAGAAAGGGAGGGATAAGATAAGTATGTGTTTCCAATAGCTTGTGGGTTGGGGAAGCCGTGGAGATAGATCAGGCAGGCAATGTGGTTGTGGTCAGCTAGCACCTCAGTTCCTGGGGCTACTGGGACACCAGATCTGTGAGTACAGGGGGGCTGGGAGGTGAGGGCCATCAGGGCTTCACCGACAACCCAGAAATGGAGGCCGAAACTTCCTCGCAGGTTTGAGTGAGCAGGAGAAGGAAGCAAAGGTTCTCTGAGGGCCTCTGATACTTCTTCTTCTTAAAAATACTTAGTAATAATAACAACAGTAGAGATAATATTAATCACTCATCAAGCACTTACCAAGAGTCAGGCACTGTGCCAAGCAAATGCATATATTAATCCCACTTCCTATTTATTCATAGTCGCCCTTGAATTCAGGCACTATTATTTTTTCCATTTTACAGAAGAAGAAATAAAGTCTTGGAGAGATTAAGTGATATTCCCCAAAGTGACACAGCCAGCAGGTGACAGAGCCAGATTCCAACGTAAGCCTAGCGGCATACAGCACCTCTGCTTTTGATTTCTTTTCTCGTCTCATCGATTTGCTTGCCTTTGCTTCTGGCCCTTGACAGAGCCCTTCGCTTAGTCTGTACTTGTCAGTGTTCTCCAGAGAAACGAACCAAAAAGAGATACATATGGATGTGTGCATAGAGAGAGAAGTGTTTTTATGTGTACGTGTGTGTGCGCACGTGTGCTCCTTGGCTTATGATTGGGCTACATGCTAATAAACCCATTGTATGCTGAAAACGCATTTAATATCCCAATAAAGCCACCATAAAGTTAAAAATTCACAAGTCAGACAATCCTAAGTCCAGATGCTCCTCAACTTACAATGAGGTTCCATCTGAAAGAGCTAAATGCAACTATCGTAAGTAGGGAACCAACTATACAGATATATATATAGAGAGAGAGACAGAGAGACAGAGAGAGAAATTTTAGAGTAGGCCATCATTGAGAAACTTTGGATATAGAGGAAAACAAAACTAAACAATGTTTTAGGAGGATTTCCACTTAAAAACAGTGTGAACCCCCAAGACCATGGTATTTAAGTAAACTTCGCTAGTTTATGATTAATAAACTTTGTTCAGTTGTGAGGACTCAGACTACGGTTTCTGTGAGTGTCATACTACACAGAGACTAGATCGCATAGGCTCCTGGTATTTATTTGGGTTATATGCTGATGAGCATATCCCAGGAGGACCACATAAAGATGTCGTTATTAAGAACAGAAACTTCTGAGCAAGCAAATGAGATTTGGAAGAGGGAAATCCCAGCTCCTTGTCTGCCATAAATGTTACCTTAAGTAAGTCTTGTTGGGTGGCAAGATGTATGAAACTCTTCAGACCAGCAAAAAGTATTCTATTTCCAGGACCCAGGGATAATTTCACAGGATTCAGGGCCAGGACAGTGAACCAGACATGATGAGGAAGTAGCCAGCAACCTGGACTCCAACCAGGATCGTGCATCTGTGTATGTGCTGATGACATGCGGTGTCCCAGACCTGCTGCTGTTATGTGTATCTACAGCAAAGGATAGAAGGATAGAAGGAAAACTTACACATTCGTACCCTCATCTACGCTGAGTCGTACTTCAGCATCAGGTTCAGCTTGTAAAGTGACAGAGGTAGTGGTGGTCATTGTATCACATAGTGAAGAATTTGGACTTTATCTGGAGAATAATGAACCACGAAAGCAATTTAAGGAGGGCAATAAACTCAGTCAACTGGGCATTTTTTAATATCTTTATTTATTTTGGCATTTGTTTTTCCTCTGAGGTTGGAATTTGACTTGGCTTCTTGGGTATTTCTCGGGTTTTCAAACAATTCTACTTTCAGATGCTTTTCCAAATAAGAGAACAAGGACAAGATTTACCGAGCCTTTGTTATATGCCAGGCCTTTTTCATTATAATCTCATTTTATTACTAATGCATTTAAGTTTACGCATCCTGAAGCCCAGGCAGGTGATGTAGCTTGGTCCTGGGTCCCAAGAGCTAGTAGCTGGCAGAAGTGGAATTTGAACCCACCTTCCTCTCAAGGGTATCCACAATCATAATCTTACCTATCGTCTATAATCTTTTCTCTTTTGCTAAGCCGTTTATTCATTTAGTTCTCAACACTGTGCTATGAGGTCAACCATCCTGCATCCACAACACAGAATTGTCAGGCCTGGAATATGACTAGTGGTGATATTGAGAAACTCTAATCTGGTCCAGCTCCCTCAGTAAAAGGATAGGAATGGTCCAAATTCTTCACGGTGATTATTAACAGAGCAGGGTCTGGAATACTGGGCTTCTGCCTGCCTTCCTTCCCACTCTGGGGTAAGCTTCTCTGGCTCAATCCAGTATTGACTACATGAACTGACTTGTTAGCAAAGACTGTTTGCTGCTGCAGGCAAGGCCGGGCTCTTCCAGGATTATCTCATTTTATGACCTCCTGTTTGGCATCACTACAGAAAGTAAACTTCCCTAAGGAGTGCTAAGCTCCGAACAGTACCGTTTGGGTGAATTTCCAAAGTAAGAAAGCCTTTCTTCTCTCCTGCCTCCCTTGTTTACCTGCCTCCCCCTGCAAGGCCCTCCTCTTTGTCCTCTTTGGTAGGACAAAAGACGGCGACGCTCAGAGAGTCAAGGCAGACACAAGCTTGGGGAGATGTGTGTCCCGGTGGCGAAGGGCTAGATCTGGAAGGCAAGGAGGCACGAGCATAAAAAGAACAACAGAGCGAATACTCCAGGAACAGAACAAAGTGAATGCGAACACTCTGGTACAAGAATCAGCTTGGCAGGCATCTATTTTAACTTTCTAGTTAGCTCAGGATTGACAAGAACCTCCACAAGTTGCTTCCCAGCCAAAGAGCTTACAGGCTTTTCAACCAAGAAATCTACGTGCGGGAGGTAGGCTTTTTAAGCTTGTTGAGAGAAAGTTTGAGATTGGAGACTGCTTCCTTCATCCCGGCTCTGAGAGAAATTAAGGTACGTAAGTGATCTGGAAAGGACACTGTGAAGAGGTCATTCTTGAGTATGGACGAAAGGAGTGATTCTGGTCTGTCTTGTTGGCTAAACTGGATCTCATTTGTAGTCACCTGAAAAGTCAGGTGGCCTTGAATAGATACTTTGGATTTTCTAGTGTGGATGAGCCGAGGTGTAGGGCCTCTGTGCAGCTCAGGTGATCAATCAAGAAATGCAGTTCTTCAAGGCCCTGGAGAGAATCAGAAGCAGCAGGGGATAGGAAGGACCCTGTGGGCACACTGCAGCATTCTGGAACCTTTCCCTGGGAATCAGTGATGCCTCTAAAAACTTCTTTTCTGTTGTCATACTGATGTGAATTTCAAAACTCAAACTAGATGTGCCTAAGACAAAATCTGGGGTAGAATTGGGCTACCTTGCTCAAATTTCTGCATTGTGATATGCTACCAAGATGACTGACCCACAAATTTAGGTCCCGTTCTTGCAAATCCTCAGCAGGCTGGTGCAAAGACTGAGGCCTCTCTGTTAGAGAATGTCCTTGGGCAACACTGCACATGTTAAAGCTGAGAGATGCATGAAGCCTCCTGAGCTTTGGATGTCCAAGATTGTCCCCTTATTTCCCCTTTAGAGGCTTCCCACCTGTTGTGCCCACTGCCTGTCCCCCACCACCACTCTCCCCTGGCCAGAGCCCACCCATCCTTTAGCTCTCCGAGTCTTTAAAGCACTCTGCTCCTTCTGCCTGAGAAGGTTCTCCCGCTGCCTGCTTCCTCTCCACTTGAATTTGTCTTTTATTTCTCTGTCCTCCTGAGTCTTCCCTGAACTCTACCCCTACATATTCTTATAATACTGCCACAGTCCTTAGTACTGCTTAATCACAATTGCCATTGTATTTCTTTCATCTATTCATGTGTAATCATTAAAAGCTATAGATTTTCCCTTAAACCTGACTTTAGCTATATCTCATAAATTTTGACATTCAGATAGTCCTCAGTTTAGGATTTTTCAACTTCACTGTGGTGTGAAAGTGATATGCATTCGGTAGAGACCATACTTTGTGTGCTCATACAACCATTCCGCCTTTCACTTTCAGCACAGTAGTCAATAAATTAGTTGAGGTATTCAATGCTTTTTTACAAAATAGGCCGATTGTGGATTTATCTATTTCTTCCTTTAATTCTGTCAATTTTTGCTTCACATTTTGAAGCACTTTTATCAACTGTGCATACATTTGTGATATTTATACCTTCCTGATGATTTGACCATTTTATCATTGTGAAACATTTCTCTGTATCCTTGATAAACTGCCTTGAGGTCTGTTTTATCTGACACAAATATGGCCACTGCAGACTTATGCTTGCTATAAAACATGCAAATAACACACTTGCACGTTATATATTTTCTGATCCATTTACTTTCAACTAGTCTGGGTATTTTTACTTAAAGTCTATCTCCTTTATGTACGTAGGGTATGGCCTTGTCTTTTTATCCACTGTGACAAATTCTGCTTGTAATTGAATGCTTATATTTAATAATGAGTGTGACCATTGATATGGTTTGATTTCATCTCCCATTTTATTATTTGTTTTCTGTTTGCTTCCTCTGTTTTATGGAATTTTTTGTGCCCTTTTCTTTCTTATTTTGGGTTAAGTGAATATTTTTAGAATTCCCTTTTAATTTGGTATACCTTTTAACATTAATAAATAAAATATGTATGCTCTAGGGATTACAATTTATACCCTTGAGATTTCTCTATTTAGAGAAAGTATTATACCGCTTGACATAAAACATAAAACCTAACACCCCGTGAGTCCTTATGCCATCTACCTCACCGTCCATACATCATAGATTCATAGGTATCACATGTACATAAATGACAAATTCCACAGTACAGTGTTATAAATTTTTTCTGTAAAGAGTCCTATATATTTTAAATAAATTTTTAAAAAATCTTTATATTGACACCTGCTTGCCATATTTGTGCTTTCTATTCTTTCCTAAAGTTCCTAATTTCTACCTGATTTTCGTTCCCTTCAGCCTGAAGAGCTTCCTTCAGCATTTCTGGCAGTGCAGGTCTGCTTGTGAAAAATTCTCTTATTTTTCTTTTACCTTGACGCATATTTATTCTGTCTTCATTCTTCACGATATATTCACGAAAATAGACTTCTGGGTTGACAAACCTTTCTTTGTCCTTTAGTACATCAAAGATGCCTCTCCACTCTCTTTTAGCTTTTACTCTGCTCCTCATGATAACTCGGTGGTAGTTGCAATCATTGTCCCACTTCCTGTAGTGTCATTTTTCTTTATGTGCTTTCAGGACTTGCTCTTCATGTCTGGTTTTAACGAGTTTGATTATGGTATGCCTAAGTATTGTTCTTTTTGTATTTCTCCTGTTTTAGATTTTCTGGCATTCTTGTCTTTGTAAATGTTTGTCTTTTACCCAAGTCTGGAACACTTTTGGCAATTATTTCTTAAAATATTTTTCCTGTCGTTTTCTGGGACTCCAATTATATACATGGTTCCACAGTTCACTGAAGCCACATTTATTCTTTTTCAATATTTTTCTCTGTTCTTCAGACTAATAATTTCTTTTGACCCAGTTTTAAGTTCACCCACTTTCTTCAGTTATCTCTAATCTACTATAAAGGCTATTCAGTTCATTTTTAATTTAAGATAATGAATTTATTAGTTAAATGTTCTCCATTAAAAAGCAAATTTCTATTTCTCAGCTAAAATTATTTATTTGTTTATTTATTTGTTAATTATGAGCATATTATCCTTAAGTCCTTGAGCACAGTCATTATAGCTATAGCATAGTTATTAATATAAAACCCTTGTATACTAATTCCAACATCTGGGTCATCATTATGCTTCATTGATGTCCTATTTCTCTTGAGAATGGGTCAAGTTTTCTTGTTTCTTTGTGTGTCTAGTAATTCTGTATTTTATGTTGAACACTGTTATTAGTATATTGTAGAGACTCTGGATTTTGTTTTGTTTTTCTCAAGTGTGATCTTATTTATTTGGTTGTTTTAGCAGGCAGTTAACTTGTCCTTACTCCAACTCCCGTCTCTTTCCCCACTACAGTGTTTAGCGACGGAAAAGTCTTTTCAGCTCTTTTAGCCTGAGGCTGCATGGGTCCTGTGTATTTCATGGATCGGCCAGAGATTTGGGAAGATTTTATACACAGAATTTTGGGCTCTCTTTATCTGACTTTCTGTCTTTTAAATTTTCTCCATAAAACTGGGAAACTCCCCCTATGTCATTCATTTATTTCACTGTAGACTCCCTGCAATTCCTGCCTCCTTTGGTTGCTCTCTACGACATTATGATATAATTTTTTATATCATGTCCACGGTTTATAGTTGGTATCCATCAGAAGTTCGATCCCATGGAAATTACTCTTCCATTACTTGAAGTGAAGCTATAATTATACTCCCGGTTGTAAATTATTTGATTAATCTCTGCCATCCATCCATGCTCATTGTGAGTGTGTAAATTTTCACTTGCTTAGAAAAATTAACTCCAATAAATGCTCTTTTGTGATAAAATGCATTAGGGGTTCTCAGGACAGTGTAAGAGAATATTTTGGATTGAAATCAGCATTCAAGCTAGGCTTTGTTTTGTCTCAGGGCATTTTCACTTTCTGGAATCTAGATGTGCTGACTCTAGAAATCAAAATAGATGATTTACAAATAACTGTGTGCTCTTTCAGTTGGACGTTATTCCCAGGGTGAACTTGTACTGATGATTAAACATGTTGATGGAGAACTATGGACTTTGAGCCAAGTGGATCCAGGTTCCAGTGCTCTTTCTGCCATTTCCTGACTATGTGAGGCTGGACAAGTAGCTTAAGTCATTGAGCATCAATATTCTTACTAGTAAAATAGTGGTAATAATAGTACCTTCCACGTAAGGTTTTATATTATATGACTTGCCACGTGTAAAAGGCTTGGAGCAGTGCCTGCAACATGATAAACATTCAATAAATTTAAGCAATATTATTGAATCATTGAAAATCTCTGAGTCTCAGTTTCTTCATCTGTATATTGAAAAGGAAAGCACCTACCTTGATGCATTAGTATAAGTGTGGTTATTTTTTATATTTGATGAGGAAATAGATGCACTAGATATAATCATTTCCCCTATCTTTCTACTACCCTGCCCTAATAATAAAAAAAAAAAAGTCTTACTATGTGGCAGGCACTGTTCTAAATAGTCTACATGTGTTATCTTGTTTAATTCTCCCAACAATCCTGTGAGGTAAGTGCTGTTATTCTCATGTTAATATGAGAAAACTGAAGCAGAGCATTGCAATAACTGTCTCAGAATCACTGAGCCTAATAATTGGGGGAGAAGAATTCCAGCCCTGCCTATCTGGCTCTGAAGTCCCTGTTAAAAACAATGACAGCTGCCATTTGAAAAAACACTTTCCATATACTAGACATGGCCAAGTGTCTTCCAAATATTTCAACCAGCTTCCTCTACCCAGGACATGAATGCAATACTGTGTCCGAGATGAATGCAGAAACCATTGATGAATTCTTTTTCCCCCCAAGTCTATTAAGGTATAATTGACACACAAAAAGTGTATATTGACAGGGGTACACAGATGTTTTGATATGTGTATACATTTTTATGTGATTAAATCAAGATAATAAATGTATCCACCACCTCACATACTTACCTTTTTGTGTATGTGAGGACATTCAAGATCTGTTCTCTTGCAATTTTCAAGCACACAATAAATTATTATTAAGTATTGTCACTATGCTGTACAGTTTATCTCCAGAACTTATTCATCCTATTTCCCTGAAATTTTACACTCTTTCCCCAACTCCCCCCACCTGCACAATCACCTAGTAAGCACCATTCTACTTTCTGTTTCTATGAGTTTAACCTTTTTCTTTTCTTTTTTTTTTTTTTTAGATTGTACATACAAGTAAGATCCTGTGGTATTTGTTTTTCTGTGTCTGGCTTATGACACAAACTATGAAACATCCTCCAGTTTCTTCCATGTCATCACAAATGACAGGATTTCCTTCTTTATTAAGGCAGAATAGAATTCTATCGTGCATCTATTTCACGTTTTCTTTATCCATTCATCCATTGACAGACACTTCTGTCATTTCCACAACTTGGCTACTGTGAATAACGCTACAATAAACATGGCAGTGCAGATACCACTTCAACATACTGGCTTCCCTTCCTTTGGATATACGCCCAGCAGTGGGATTGCTGCATCATACGGTAGCTCTTTTTAGTGTGTTGAGGGACCTCCATGCTGTTTCCTATGATGGCTGTGCTAATTTACATTTTCACAAACATTGTTTAAATGTCCCCTTTCTCTACATTCTCACCAAAAATACTTGTTATCTTTCATCTTTTGGATAGCCATTCCAACAGGTGTAAGGTGATATCTCATTTTGGCTTTCATTTATATTTTCCGGTGCTTATTGATGTTGAACATTTTGTTCATATACCTGCTGGTCGTTTATATGTCCTCCTTTGTGAAATGTCTATTCAGGTCCTTTAGCCAGTTTTCAATCGGCTCACTTGTTTTCTTGCTGTTGAGTTGTTGGGGGTCTTTACATACCTGGGATACTAACTCCTTATCAAACGTGGCGCTGTAGGTCATTTCTTCACTCTGTTGACTGTTACCTTTCTTTGCTGTGCAGATGTTTGATGCAGTACTATTTGTGGATTTTTGCTTTTGTTGCCATGCTTTTGGGGTCATATCCAAAAAATAATTCCCCAGACCAGTGTCAAGAACCTTTTTTCCTATGTTTTCTTCTAATATGTTTACATTTTCAGGTTTTATGTTTATGTCTTCCATCCATTCCATTTTGGGGTGATTTGTGTATATGGTGCGAGGTAATGGTTCAAATTCACTCTTCCACATGTGCAAATCCAGTTTTCCCAAAACTATTTTTTGGAGAGACTGTCTTTTCCCCTTTGCGTATTGCTGGCACCTTGTCAAGATCCGCAGACTGAGTGTATGGATTTCTTTCTGGTATTTCATCACAGGCCCATGCACTTACCACTTCCCTAAATATCTCCAGGCCATGGAAAAGGGAATGAGCATTAGAATGAAACTCAGAAACTTGTGATAGCTCTGGTGGTGGATGAAGAGGGAAAATCATTACCCAGATCACGCGGGGGTGGGGCAAGCCTCAGTCTAACCTGAGCTTATGCTGCTGCATTGCCGAGATTCCTGAGAGGCACGGAAGAGTCAGATTTCGATGGAGTGCTGCAAAACCCCAGTAAAAACAGTGTAAAATAGGAGCTAAAAGGGACAGACATTTAAATTTTAGCTCTGCTTTCCACTGGCTGTAGGATTTGGGAATTAATGTTTTTGAGCCTCAGTTTCCTCATCTCTTCAGGGGGTTAAAAGTAATCTCTGTTTCCTAGAGTTGTTCTGAGGATGGAGAGGGACAATTTATTCAGTGGATATTAATATTTATTGAACTCCCTGAGATGTACAAGACACTGTTTTAGAATTGGGAAATAAGAGTAGCCAAACACAAAAAATCCCTGCCCTCGGAGAGCTTGTGCCATACAAGGGGGAGACGATCACTGAGCAAAACACACGCGGAGAGGGAGATATGTACATCCACAGAGAGGAATGTCAACAGAGGCAGAGGCTGTGATATGAGAACAGGTCGGCAGAAAAGGACTCACCAAGAAGATGACTTTTCATAAGATTGCAAGGCAGCAAGGAAGCTCATCATTTGAATGTTTAGGAGAAGAGAATTTCAGGCAGTGGAAACAGCAAGTGCAAAGGCCCTGAGGCAGGGGTGTGTCTGACATGTAGGTGGAACAGCAAGGACAGCCATGTGACCGGAGCAGAATAAGCAAGAGACAGAGTTTTTGGAGAAGAGGTCATTGAGGTAATGACCTTGCAGATGAGACTAGGGATTTTACTCAGAGGAGTCCATCATCTGATGTCAGTTTCCAATCTGATTCACTCTGCCTGCTGCATTGAGAATAGATCACAGGGGATGAAGGCAGAAGAAGAGAGACCTGTCATGAAGGCACAAAACCCCTGTGTAAGGAGAGAGGATTGTGGTTTGGATCGGGGAAGAGAATGGGTCAGAGCCTGGACATAACTCGCAGGTGGATCTGGGGGATTTCCAGATCCAGGTGTGAAAGAAAAGAGTCAGGGAGACTCTGAGCTTTGATGCTGGAAGACCTAGAAGAACAGGTTGCCATTTGCTGAGATGGATAAAGGGGCGCTGCAGGGGGATGATTTACAGGGTGGGAAATAGCAGGTGCTCAGCGTCAGATTAAGCGTGTTCAAGAGGCCTGTTGGACATCCACATGGAGAAGCCAAGCAGATGAGGATGCAGGAGAGAGATGCAGGCTGCAGACACACGTGCGGGGTCACTGGCAAGGCAGGTGATGGCCAAGCCATGGCAGTGGGTGAGCTCATGTACAGAGTGAGTGTGGATAAAGGAGATGATGAGGAGTCAGCAGAAGAGTCTGGGAGTAAGAGGAAAGCCAGGCCAATGTGGTGTGCTGGAAGCAACTGAAGGGAAGGATTAAAGGAGGTGAGAGGGTTTGGCAAGTCCACTTGAGCTCCATTTCTCTCTCCCTGGTTGGAGCAATAACTCACTGTCAGTCCTGGCCATGAACCTGCTTTGGGCCTCTTGGATTGAAAGAGCAGGTCTGGTTGGCCCCCAGGGCTCTAGGGCTGTGCAGCCCGTGAACTTTACTAGGAGGGCTACTGTTACCCCAGGTAAGACTCAAGGGTTATACACTGTTAATGATTATCTCTGCTCCTCTCCAAGGCTGCAGGAGTATCCGGAGCTGTCTTCTTGATTAGCTGTGCTCTCCTCCAAGGCTGCAGAGGAATCTGGGGCTCTTTGCTGGACATCTGAGGGTGGACCAAGCTCTCCCCAGAGAGACTTCCTGAAAGGACTCAACAGGTGAGCGCTGTTGCAAGGAACGGACTGATGGAGTCATACCCCAGGATGACACTCACCAATCTTTAGGAGTTATGGTCAGTGAGGAGAGTGCCAATCCCTAGAGAAAAGCAATCTGCAATTCCTGGGCACTGTGAAATGGGGTGCCTGCCAGGTCTCAGTGAGGAGACACTGGGCAGAGAGAAAGGCGCCTTTAACACAAAGAAAATGAGGGACTGGGGTGGCTAGGAGAAGCGCGGTTGGAGGAACCTGGGTTGTGGTCAGGCAAGGAGATGTCTCAGAGAAGGTGAGGCTAGAAGAACGAGAAAGAGCCAGTTATGGAAAGAGAAAGGTACCCACAGGTGCAAAGGCAATAGACGTTCCTGCCCAGGAGCTGGTGGTATTCTATAGAATACCAACTTTTTATTCTATAGAAAATAAAAGAGGAGACAATTGTCGGACACCTTGAGCATTCTGGCTGCTGCTTCCTAAACAAAAAGCCAATTAACAAATTGGCTGGACTGCTGGGTGAATTCTCCTTAAATCAAACATTATTAGACTTAAATTCTACAACCTCATCAGGGTGAACATACCAGATATCAAAACCAGCCTACACAGCCTTGAAACTATACTCCCTGCAAGCAGTGTATGTGGAAACAAGAATCGCAATAGTGATAATTTCTGAAGTGTGGCGTCAGGCCCTGTGCTCTTGGTGCATAGTATTTGACATGTATCAGTCAGGATTGAACTTAAAAAAGTAGATGACACTTGTATTCATCATCATTTGCTGCAGTCACAAACATCCCAAATACCTCTATAGCTTGTAACCCTATTTATGGGTCCGTGGGTTGGCAGTAGCCATGCTGGGCTCAGCTCAACTCCACCTGGTTCATCATTCTGGGACCCAGGCACCTGTCAGTCTCCTTTTACTTTTGGACTTTGACAGCAAGGCAGACTGAAGAAGTATTTTGCTTTTCTATTAATTCTGTAGTATAATAAGAGCAGAAAAGCTAAGGTCTGGGAGCAAACAGTGCACACAACTGCTAAGAGCGGTAACAGAGGCCAGGCGTGGTGGCCTGCACCTGCAGCCCCAGGTACTGGGGAGGCTGAGGCAAGAGGACCGCTGGAGCCCAGGAGTTGTGGGTTGTCGTGTGCTGTGCCAATCTGTTGTCTGCACTAAGTTCAGCATCAACATAGTGACCTCCTGGGAAAGAAGTCGTGTGGGCTATGGGGAGAACGGAACCAAGGACTGGTACCTCCTATTGAATTTCTGTGCCTGGCATTCTCAGCTCTTATTCTTATCAACAATTTATGCTCTGTGTCCTACAGTCACTGCAGAATTGGTTAGCATTGCCAAGAACAGCCAGGGAACTTATACTTTAGTACCCTGGAGAAAGGAAGTCACCTTCTTTACATTCCATCTTAGGATCAGGTTCAACTTGTAGAATGACAGAGCCGGTGGTCATTTGGCCACATGATAAAGAGTCTGGACTTCATCTGGAGGGTAATGATGAGTCATGAAAGTATTTTAAGGAGAGTAGTGAACTCAGTCAACTACGTATTTTGAAATGACTACCCTGGTAGCTGAATACTGATTACATTAAAGGGGAATTTGAGAAATGCTTAGAAGGAGAATTCCTTCTTCTACAATTGGACGCTTAATGACTAAATGTGGGAGATGGGGTAATTGAAAGATGGTGTCTAGGTTTCATGACATAAACTTGGGTCTGTCATTTAAGTTGAACAGGTTTTGAAGTGGGAACTGAGCATTTGTGACTTACTTAGTGTACCAATGTAAAACTAACATTTATTTAGTAAATTTACTTAGTAATCAGTTAGAGATTTAGTTTGAAACCAGACAGAGGTCAAGGTTTTAAATGTGTTTTAGGGAATTACCTGCATACAGGGCGAGAATGAGGTGGGCAAGATTGCATATGGAATGGGAGGAGCTGTTGGTCGAAGACGGGTCTTTGGAGAACAATCATATTTAAAGGGTACAGAGAGGAAGAGGATTTCACAGACACTATTCACAGCAAAGAATCAGAAAAAGTAGGGGTGATAACAGAAAGATGGAAGACAACAATTCAAGAGGAATTATTAGCATTACCAAGAAAAGCCATGGATAAGAACTAATAAAAAGGATCCATTGCATTTGGCCACAAGAACATTAGAGTCATCAAAAGAGGGAAAAAACAGTTCGGCTGATTTATTGGGGATAGAAGACTGGTAGTTGTGGCTGTACCAGGGAGAAATGGAAAGAAATAGGAGAAGCCAGTGTAGTCCACCCTTTTAATAAAAATGAATGGGGGGAAGGAGCAAAAGAAAAGATACAGGCCGGGCATGGTGGCTCACACCTGTAATCCTAGCACTCTGGGAGGCTGAGGCGGGAGGATCGCTCAAGGTCAGGAGTTTGAAACCAGCTTGAGCAAGAGCGAGATCCTGTCTCTACTATAAACAGAAAGAAATTAATTGGCCAACTAAAAAAAAATATATATATATATATATAGAAAAAAATTAGCCGGGCACGGTGGCACATGCCTGTAGTCCCAGCTGCTTGGGAGGCTGAGGCAGGAGGATCACTTGAGCCCAGGAGTTTGAGGTTGCTGTGAGCTAGGCTGACGCCACGGCACCCTAGCCTGGGCAACAGAGTGAGACTCTGTCTCAAAAAAAAACAAAAGAAAAGAAAAGAAAGGAAAAGAAAAGAAAAGATACAGAATCAG
>CAUYMX010059840.1:0-22294 GCA_963573855.1 Lepilemur septentrionalis | reverse complement strand
CATCCATATACAGCCATCTGATCTTTGACAAAGCAGACAATATACACTTGGGGAAAGAAGCCCTATTTAATAAATGGTGCTGGGAGAACTGGATGGCCACATGCTGAAGAATGAAACAGAATGCGTATCTCTCACCACTCATAAAAATTAATTCAAGATGGATAACAGATTTGTATCTAAGACATGAAACCATAAGAATTCTAGAATAAAATCTTGGAAAAACTCTTCTAGATATCAGCTTGGGCAAAGATTTTATGAAGACCCCAAGGGCAATCACAGCAACAATACAAATAAATAAATGGGACTTGATTAAATTAAAATCTGCACAGCCAAGGAAACAATCAGTATATCAAATAGATAACATTTCCATCACTTAGCTTACTAAAGGTCCAGAAATTTTCCAATCATGTGTTAAATGAATAAATTATTGGTAGAATTATTAGCTCACAAATGATTAACTAGAATGTTGAACTCCTATGAGCATGAAAACGTATAAAATATACTAGAATCTTGGGAACATGGCATAAAACATAGCTCTAGGAATTACATTTTTCTGGTTCTTCCATTTTCTGAAATTATCTTTTTAGATAAAATTTTTCCATGATATTCAAGTAATTAGATTTTGCAACTCTATAATTAAGATTCGTTGGTTATGAAATATTAGTATTGGGATTATAATATTCAGTGGTTATGGAATAAATAATGTTTTAAAATTTATCTTGTAGACTTTATGATTTTGAAAATTAAAATTAGCTAATGTATATACATCAATGTCATAAAAATATATAGTAATTGAGTGATATTTTTGTTAACAGTAACATTTTTCATGATTTTTTTTGGCAACATTAAAGGTAAGAATAAAAGTAATAGAGCTTTTAAAAGATTCTGATATTCATTTAATCTCTAATCAACCTCAAAAATGTTTCTGAACTTTAGTTCTGAACCCTCCATGCTTCCATTTATCATCCTCCCACCAAATGGCCTTGCAAACCAATATCTAATTTTAAATATTTATTAATGATTAACTCATTTCCTTTTAGGTACTTTTGTCTTCTTCCTTTTCAAATGTAACTATTATTTTTTTACAGGAGACATCTGAAATTTATGATGAAAAATAAGAAATTCTTGGCCGGGCGCAGTGGCTCACGCCTGTAATCCTAGCACTCTGGGAGACCGAGGCGAGCAGATCACTCAAGGTCAGGAGTTCGAAACCAGCCTGAGCAAGAGTGAGACTGCCGTCTCTACTAAAAATAGAAAGAAATGAATTGGCCAACTAAAAATACATATAAAAAATTAGCTGGGCATGGTGGTGCATGCCTGTAGTCCCAGCTACTCGGGAGGCTGAGGCAGAAGGATTGCTTGAGCCCAGGAGTTTGAGGCTGCTGTGAGCTAGGCTGACACCATGGCACTCTAGCCTGGGCATCAGAGTGAGACTCTGTCTCAAAAAAAAAAAAATAGAAATTCCTTTACTACAATTAATAAAATTCCTACCATCAAACCCATATGAGATGTTAATAGTGGCTCATGGTAAGAGTAACCTGAAAACTTAGATAATTTTTTTTTCTTTTTTCCTCATGTAAAAGGAAAAATGAACTTAGAGATTCGTGAAATTAGCACAGTAAAACAGGAAAATTTTGTCTGTGTTCTTAAAAATCTTCAAAATATATGAGTACCTCCACAACATACTCTAAATAATTATATGTTGTCAAGCTCTACTTTGAAAGAGGTGGCATTTAGGCTGTAAATAAATTGCTATGCTTCAGAGCTACTGAATGTATCATGAGCAGCTATGAGGAGAGTAGGTGTCATTTTATTGTGGGCAATGCCTGAAACATATGAACACTGAAAATAATTTTCAGTTATAGAATTCAATTTTATACTATTAAGTGAGTTATGATGTTTCATCATGATTACTTTTGGACTTACAAATATACTTTTTCTCAAGAATGAATTTAATTAAACCATGAGCATGAGAATTTTAACAAAATAATTATTACATGCCATTAAATCTTTTCTTTTGAGTAAGCATTCAATGTCCATAGCAGGTAAATAATGCAAATTTTTTTTGTTACTTTTATAAGTGTAGAGTGTAAGAAACATATGATGAAAAATTATGTATTTTAGATATGAGTATTTATATGACGTGCTAGATTTAATGTAATTCATAAATACATCTTCATAAAATTTTCCATAATAATGGTTACTCTTTTATCACTTTATTTTAGTTATATTCAATTTCATTCTTTGTTTTAATATGCCACTCAATTCAGGACATTTTAAGTAAACCTTGAGGAAAATAATTTTGCTTTTGCTGCCACTTTTAATAACAAAAATGATGATAAAAGCTTTTCAATAATGTATTAAGTACATACTCCATATTTTGAAATTTTGAATTTTGTATGAAAGAATGTAGAAACTGCTCACATATATAAATATATTTTAAAGAAATGCAGTAACTGCTCACAAATTATTTATAGAGCATTCTCTCCTAGTACTGAATATACTTTTTATGACTAGGTCTTCTATTATCACAATGCAATATAAACTGGTTGTGATTTTGATGGAAACTGACTCTGTAAAAGTTGACTTAATACGTTCTTCCATAATTTTAAGTTTAGTCTCATAAGTTGTAATTTGTATTTATTTAAAAATGCTTTATCACTAGACCACTTGAATATTGTACAAGAAAAGGTGAGTTTAGCAGTTCTGGGTCGCCCAAACCCCTCACATTCTGAAGTTCTTCAAGACCGGCTCTTTACAAGCCACTGTGAGATAACCTCTGAGCCCATGGAATATATTCACTGATAAGGGTGTTTTTGTGCACCTGAGGACTTGGACTATGTGAGACAGTTTATACTAACAATGTGATTATGGCAAATGTTTTTTTCTGTGTGCCTTGGGCTTTAGGCCATGCTGTATCAGTTTGAGTGCTGAGGGAGGAGGGAAGTGCACCAGATATCTCTGGCCCAGTCACAAGTTTATGCCATGAGTATGTGACTGACTTAAGGCTCAGGTGAGCTCTCCTGGTTAACAATACTACACACACGTCCTCATGCATCATTAATAGGAGAAATAAGCACGTCCACATGTGTTTCCTAGAAGAGGACATCTGGAAGCTTCTTCTTTGTTTTTCTTGGACTCTGTCCTATGTGTTTTTTGTCTTTGTTAAATTTAATCTATACCCTTTTGCATTAATAAACTGTAACCACGAACATAACAGCTTTTGCAAGTTCTATGAATCTTTCTAGTGAATCATCAAACCTGAGGGTGAGCTTCAGAACCTTCAACATAGCTATGATCTCTCACGTTAATACCGAGCAAATCAATCTTGAAAAAAACAACTGCAAGTTTCAAATATCAGGATGCTAATTTATTTTTCAACATTTTGTAATGTAGGTAATATATAAATGCTTTCCTTTTATATGCCAAATATGAGGTTTTATTTGATGAAATAAGTTCAGTTCTCATCATTTAAATTAATGCTCTTTGAAACATTTGCAAGCCAGACAATTATCAATTGAGTTTGAAGTTTCTAGCAAAATAAAACTAATAATTATCTTTTTCTCATATAAAGTCCAATGTCAAAAACAACTGAGATAAAAAGTAATCTTCAAACCCACGATGTGATAGCATTATATTTAATATAATGTTGGTTTTGACAAAAAAAATACCACCTCTATATTGCCTTTTTTCCTTTTCTAATCAGATAATGAACTTTAATAAAGGATATTTTGTGACTATAATGCTTTCACAAAAAAGTATTTTTTTCAGGGCTTTATAAAGCTTAAGATGTTCAAAATAGTGATATATAGTTATTAAAGGAATTCAGATTTAAATAACTATTTTCACACTTTTATTTGCCACCTTTCATATTTAGCTTTGCAATTTATCCAGAATGGCTACAAACTTCCTATACATTACAGTTATTGCTAGAAACAATGTATATACTCTTTTATTATTTTTTTATTTCAGAATATTACAGGGGTACAAAAGTTTTGGTTACATGGATTGCTTTTGTACTGATTGAGTCCAAGCTATAAGTGTTCCCATCTCCCAGACAGTGTGCATTGTACCCGTTATGTCTGATTTCACCTCTCCCCTCATTGCCCCTTCCACCTGCTTGATTTCCAATGAGTTTTACTTCCATCCATGCATATGAGTGCTGATTGGTTAGTTCCAATTTAATGGTGAGTACCTGTGCTGTTTGTTTTGCCATTCTTGCCATAACTTCACGTAGGAGAATGGTCTCCAGTTCCATTCAGATTGTTGCAAAAGATAATAATTCATTTTTATGGCTGAATAGTACTCCATGGTATACATGTAGCCCATTTTGATAATCCAATCATGAATTGATGGGCACTTGGGTCAATTCCACAACTTTGCAATTGTTAATTGTGCTGCAAAAACATTCAAATGCAAGCGTCTTTTTGATAAAATGACTTTTTTTCTTTAGGTAAATACCCAGCAGTAGGATTGCTGGATCAAATGGTAGGTCTACTTTTAGTATTTTGAGGAATCTCCATACTATTCTCTGTAGAAGTTGTACTAGTTTGCAGTCCCACCAACAGTGTATAAGTATTCCTTTCTTTTGTATTTCTGTGTTATCAGTTGTATTTATTTCTTATCTCAATCTCCTTACACATACATAAATCTATGTCTCATGTATATTTAAATCTCTGTATGTAGATATGTATTTAAAGATATTGATACGTATACATATATACACATCATTGGGAAAATATATGTGTATATATATATCTCAGTGAGAAACATCTCCTATTTGTTGTGTTGACTGACTGTCTAGAGAATGCTGCCTGATAAAAAAAAGTAAGTTTACCTTTTGTTTTATGTTTTCTTATGTTATATTTATTTTGTAATAATACATATTTTGAAAATCTATTTATAATAACAAAAAAGTAAAATTCTTCAATTCAGAAATCTCATTCCTTTTTCTGAATAAATTTTCCATACCTTAATGTGTATTACTATAGACAATTGTACACTTAATTCTGTAAAAGCTATTCCAGTTATTTTTCTACCTCTCTTAATTGTCATATGAAGCCTAATCAAGATTTCTGTATACAACTACAGAAGTTTTCCATAATATATTCAGCAAATTATAACATTGTTTGTAGACCTCTTCTGTTTCTCCATATCTTCATTTGTTTGTGATTTAGTTTTCAGCCAATGTATAATAATTGTTTCCCAGATATGTAAAGACATTATTGAGTATTCATAAAATTATTTTTATGGGCCTGATGTCTCAAGAAAGAAATGTTATGTAAATAAAATATACTTATTGTCCTGAAAAATTCCTCTATAGTAGCATTGCTATATAAATGTAACTCAATTTTATAAATTGGTGTTTCTGCCTAATAATGTACTAGGAATCGGTTCTCTTTATTGCATTAAAAAATGCCAAGTATTTTATGATCAGCCATGATCATTAATCCAAAATCTTCTTTCTGTGGGTCTCTATAGAAAATTTTGATTTTTCTTTAATCTGCTATATATCTCACAAGCCCTTTAAGAATGTGCTACTTCTTGTTCCAGAGTAAGAACAAACTCTGTATCCCAGTTATCACTTACTCATTTTATGTTTTTGATAAATTTAACTAATATCTAACTAAGCCTTGTTTACTTTAAGTGTAATAGTCAAATAAGAATACTTATTACCCAGGTCAAAGTGTAATAAGGACTGGCCAGTTAATGTCACCAAACTTTCATATCTCTTCACCAAATACATTAGTTAAAGGCATCTCAAAATAAGTTTTCAAATAAAAACTTTTCAGAAAATTTTTCCATCTTATCATATGACTCATTTATCTTCCAAATCTGAGAAGTGATGAAGCTAAGTAGTTTGGAGTGCTGAGGTAGTTTTATTGAACAAGTTGTTTGTTGGTAAGTCTTTATGTGATGTCAATCTTCCAACTTTGTTCTTCTTTAGTTCTGTGTTGACTCCTTTGGGTATTTTTCCTTCCAATATAATCTTCAAAATCAGTTTTACAATATCCAAAAAATAACTTGCTGGGATTTTCATTTGAATTGTGTTTAGTCCATAGATCAAATTGGGAGGAATTTATATCTTAATACTGAGTCTTCCATTTCATGATCATGGATAACTCCTCATATTTTTAGACTGTCTTCGATTTCTTGCATCACTTTTGGTTTTCTGCATATAGATCCTATATATATATATATATATTCTGTTGTATTTATATCTAAAATTTTATTTTGTGACACTATTGTAAATGATAGCATATGTTTAATTTAAAATTCTGACTGTTAGTTGGTGGTACAGTGAAATGAGGTTGACCAATAATACAAAAAATATGCAGAATAGGGGTGATTGGAATCAGAGAGAATTCATTCACAGCATGAAGGAACATTAGTGGTCTACAGATGGGTTACAGAATTCCTGGTTTTGTGAGATTTAAAAGCAGAGGAGAATATGTGCTCTCTTCCTGTAATAGCATCACAGAGAAGCATCAGATTCACCCCAAAAGTATGGTATATGGCACATCTATAGAAAGCATTAGATGGATGTAAGTAAATACACTGTAAGATGTAAGTAAATTTTCACTTACACTTGCATGGCATTGGAATATCAGAATGCTTTCCCATGTGAATGAGAGATCCATGGAATGTAGGAAGGGAAAGCTTGCTCTAACAGTGGTCTTTGAACTACTGGGAAATTGATAAGCTGTTACCAAAAAAATGATGGGTAGATGAAATAGAGTAAAAGATTACCTATGATTTGGCAATGTATCAGCCTCTAGGAATTTTATGCAACTCCAGAGAAAATGGAGATAATATAATTGTTGATCCCAAAGCCTTATTTCTTTAGAATATATATATTGAATATGTTTCCTATTACAATTTACCATTGTGTCTAGAAAGAATCTGTTCTCAAAAAACTCAGAAGCATGAACATTTTGATTTTTGCTTTGTTCTCTAGAATTCAAATATAATGAAAATTTTTTAAATGACAATCTACTAGAAGGTAAAATTGGTTCAACTTCAAAACAGCTAACACACTTTCTGAGGTTTATTTTTCCAGGAAGTTAGTAAAGGCAATGTGATTTTCGACTATACAAATGGCTCTAAAAATATAAATATTAGTCTTAACCAAAGTGTAGTCTTCTTTTAAGAAGTTTATAGCAACTAATAATCTTTCACAGTTAGTATAGTCTAAGTTTGAAATGTTTATTATGTTCATGCCACCAAGATACCCAACAATTTATTTTTCTAAAACTATACATCAACTAAGAAAATTGTATTCAAAATGAGATACACATTTCATTTTGCAAAATGGCTTTAAATGTACCTTAAGTATGTGAGCCATGCTATATTACACATTTGTCAAAGTTTCACAGAACACAAATTATTTAAATAACCCTCAGTTTCTAAATATGCAGCAAGGATAAATAAGTAATCTTACTACAGGCAACATTTTTATAGCCCTCCCACTGTCTGACAGCTGGACCTCTTTAATATCCCAAACTATAACTGATTGGCTAATGCCACCTGTTCAGCAAAAATTCAAAAGCCATTCATTTGTATAAAATAAACAAGCACATAAAATACACATACTCTTTGCAGAATATATAAAAAATATGCTCCAATGAGAAGTACAAGTAGAAAATGTAGGAAGAGGAAGTCATGAGTATAATAAATAATTTTGTAAAAACATCTAATATAGTATATCCACTGCAAAGTTAAGCTATTATAATGACTTTCTTTTCTGAATACACCATAGTTGAAAAACTAAACGCTTTTATTTTGGCTCGATCTGCCATTTGCCAGGTGTGCTACCTTTGAAAAGACATTTATTCTCTTAAATATCCATTTATGCATCACTAACATTTAATTCCTGTTTCTTGCAAATAAGATATAATAAAGTTAATGAAAAATGATTCAGTACTGGGGTAATAAAACATTTCAACCAATGTTAGCATTTTTTTGAAATAAATCTTATACACTGAAAACTCTGATACATAAAAATTTCTTTCCATACCACAAATACGTATTTTCATCATCATGCATGTTCGTGATATTCCTTGAACAAAGAGTTTAATTAATCTTAATAAATGGTGTCATTATAAATACTATTAGTATTGAAATGTATGTTATAAATTGCTAGGATTGAGTATCAAACCATCCAATTTAGAGGTGTAGATCAATGACCATCTATTCCACTCTTGGATTCTGTGATTCAGAAATTTGAAGAGGGAACTGGTGGACAGCTCTCACTTGGGATGTCTCACATTGTTCAGTTAAATGTTAGCTGGCACTGCAATAGTCTGGAGACTTGAGTAACTTGAGCATCCACAATGGCTAGTTCATGTAGCTGGTGGATGATGCTTTCTGTTGGCCAGCGATTCAGCCAGCACTGTTGGCTGGAGCACCAATACATGGCTTCTCCAGCATAGCAGTCTCAGAGTGTGTGGATTTCCCCAAAGTGAATTTCCAAAGATAACCAAGTGGAAGCTGAATGGGTTTTCCTCCTCATTTTAAAGCCATAATTACTATACTGTAGTCACAAGCCTGCCCTGATTTAAGAGGAGGCAATACAGATGACAAAATCTTGATGGGATAACAGGCCAGTTTACATGGTAAAGTACAAGTAGGATGGGAAAGGAAATGAGCCAGTTCTATCTTTAATATCATCCTTCAAGGAAAGTTATGTGTGCAATTCTTTTTCCTGACTTGCTTAGGAAAGGTAGGGGTTGCCTGATGAAGCAGGCCTGTGTGTATTTGGTCATCTATAGTGTGATTGGAGGAAGAACTACACATGATGCAGGAGTGAAGTGTTAGCGATTTTGCAGAGACAAATTTTATAGGAGAAGAGATATAGAACATTTTCTAAATAATTTTATTAATAATATTGTGTCAGTAAATAAATAAAATGTAAGAATATTGTTATTGAGAAACATGTTTCTGAGGAAACATTTTCCAAAAGAGGTGAGAGACAAAACCAAGAAATAATGTTTAAAATGATTAAGTCAAGTAAGAGAAGAAATACTAACAAAAATAAATAAACAGGAAAATATTTTTAAATGCTTATAAAAAATGAAACATGAAAAAGTCAAAGAATTTTTGCAGTGAATTGCTTCTTTGATTTTATGTTCATATTTTAAGAGCTCATTAACTGCTATGAAAATCATCTATAATTTTTGACTTCTTATGTCAAAAAAATTCCAAAGGAATTCAAAGAAATTCCAGGCATCAATTATTATAAGGGTATTTTGTTCTAAAAGTTTTACAAAACACAAACATTATTTCAAACTACAAAAGGTGTTCTACCACTTAGTGAAGCAGTACTGTCAATGGCCGTAAGAAATAACGAGGTACTCTCACTGCATTCTGTCTCCTTTCAATGAAAACTCAATAAACATATGCTAATATATGTGTCTGTGAACATGTATATATACATGTAGGTCTACAAAGCCTCGGCCTTTAACATTAGGTGCAGATACAATTTGTAATTCAGAATGTTTTTGGATTTTAAAACTACAAGTAATACATGTATGTACTTTACGATGTATTAATATAATACCACTTTCAGGGTCTAGGAAAACACCCTTCCATCAAACATATTCACATTTCTTTAAGGACGTTTATGAATATTCACAATATGTAGAATAAAAAATACATTAAGTTCAAGTCAAATCAAATTTTTTAACATCAGTATGAATTTGTTTTTTGATCATAAATTGTTTTCAGATTTTCAGATGAAGGACTGTGAGACTGGATGTATGAAGTAGTCTATTTCTGACTCCACCCACCCCTATTTTTTAAAATACATAGCTGTATATATATATATATACACAAATATACATATATACACATATATTTTTATTTTGCCATTTACCCTTAATTTATCCTTGAGTAGTTAATCCTATATAGTTAATGTGCGTTGTGCATAGTTATAACTCTAATGGAAGAACAAAATAAAATTATAAATATCCAAAATTTAGTAATAATGTTAAGAAAACAAATTATTAGTGATATTAATCCCAGGCAAATATGACTTTTGCTCATAATGGCAATAGACTGTAGGAGGACAGGTCCCCAGATGGCCTTGGCTAACTCAGCTCTTGCCTCTCCTGTTCAGAATTCTTGAAATGCTTTTAGTTTTTAGAAGAACTATAAAATGTACCAAGAATGAAACGTCCTGAAATAAGGAGAAAATAGAACATCCTAGGATGTGTCCTTATTCTTCATTGAACAGGATATTTTGGAACACTTGATATCAGTGACCCATATAGCACCCAGAGGATAGAATTGCAGGGCAGAGTGCTTTCACTTATTTGCTGTCAGGACTTTAAAGATTATCATGACTAGCAAGTGATTTTAATAAACAGGATCAAAAAAAAAAAAATTCCCAAACCCACTGAAGCATAATTTCTTTCTAATATAGCAATGCACATGAATTTCGGGTGTTCAGGGCAGAAATACATTTCTCATCAGGAAAAACAATGATGATAAGAGATCAATTGTTTCTTTTGTTTGCTATGCCCTAGAATATTGTTCTAGTCAGAATGAAAAAGCCTCACCAGTACCCTGCTCATATTCTATCCAGCAGGAAGGAGAAAATAATAGAAGTTAAGAATGAACAATTTTCTTTTAAGAGAGTGAGACAAAAGCTGATTACCTCACAGTATTGAGAACTCGATCACATGATCAGACTTTGTTGCAAACAAGTCTGGGAGTATAACCAGCTGGCCGAACATATGCTTTCCTAAAATTGCAGGCATGGGTGACAGTTATGTGGTAGCGATGGTGATCCAAAAGGAAGAATGAGAAAGTGCTAAAGATGCATCTTAAGGGATACTCTGTAGCTTGTCACCCATAAATATTATTAACATTATTTCAGTGTTTATTGTTGCTGAGACGTTGGCCATTAGTCTAATTGCCACTCTTACGTAGGTAATTTGACATGGATATTTGTCTGAAATATACGGCCCTTTTACTATGATAAATTCTTGGTACAGATTCCTTTTAATTTTTATGTTTGGTAATTTCTCTCTTTATTATGCTAGTTTATGTTTCTTATTAATTTAGGTAACTTTAACCTGGCATCTTTTGAAATACTGCCTCACGCTCCTCTCTAATCTTCTGTAAATTCCACTACACTTTCTGGTTTTTGTCCTCTTTTTATTTTACCTCTTGACGCTACACTTTGTCAACAATAATTTATTCAGATTTATCACAAAATGCTCTCATTTTTTGCTCTTCTCTAATTTATTGTTATCCCATCTATAAAGGATACTTAAATTCAATTATTTTTATTTTGGTTTTACATAATAACTTTTAAATAATATTTTCATATCTAATTGAATTGTGATAATATCTTGTTACTCACATTTTATTTACTTAAAACTTTTCAACAGTCATATTTTGTGGTCTATTACAGATAACTTCATTTATCTGATGTCCCAGATATCATGCTTTTCACTTTGATTCTTCTTCCCTTGATCATAATGATTTATTTCAGTATGTGTTTTGTAATTTTAGATTATGAAGCTATCCAGTGTATTTAAGTGAGAATACTGGATAACTTGGGAGTATATCCTTTAATAGAGGATTCTCACTTATTCATTTACGCCCTTCGAACATCCAAGGATTTGTTCAAAAGATAGCGCACTCTCTCTCTCTCTCTCTTCTTCGCTTTTTTTTTTTTTTTTTTTTTGAGGCAGTGCTTTGCTCAGTTGCCTGGGCTACAGAGTGGTGGCATCATCATAGCTCACTGCAGCTTCAAATTCCCAGCTCTACCATTCCTCCAGCCTCAGCCTTCTGAGTAGCTGAAACTACAGGCTTGGGCCACCATGCCAGCTAATTTTTCTACTTTTTGTAGAGACAGGGTCTTGCTCATGTTCAGCCTGGTCTCGAACCTTCAGCCTCAAGCTATCCTCCAGCCTCGACCTCCCTAAATGCTAGGATTATAGGTGTGAGCCACCGCACTTTCATTATTTATTAAATTAAATAATATTGATATTTTAAACTCATGTAAGAAATTTTCTGTAGGAAAGATCAGGTCCTACATTGTCTTTTATCATACCAGATGTCAAAAACATATAAATAGTCTTAGTTTGTTCATAATAATGATAATAATCAACATTATTAAAAACTTAACCATGTATATGCTACTAAATATTTTATGTTATTTCATTTTTATTTCCTGAACCAAATTTCTTAAATCATACAACTGAAAATCCTGAGATATTTGAGAAGGAAAAAATATTGTGACAATATTGAAGACTATGTGTTTCTGAAAAAAAACAAAAAAGTTTAAGAATAAAGTAGAAAAGAGGAAAAAAATAAAAGGAAATAGGAAAGGAGTATAATATTAAGTTTGGAAAAAGGAAACAAATAAAGTAAAAAGGATCATTACATAAGTAAATACGCAGAATCATCCCCCCAAAATTGTAACTATTTTAAAGGGAACATAAATTTAATAATAATAATAAAAAAAAAAAAACTGAAAGAACAGCAGATACTGTTCCTGAGGACTTTGAACAAGCAAATTGCCGTACTGCAAGAGGAGGGACCTCAGAGTAAGATCCAGGGGGTGGTTTCTAACAGCTGAGAGGGATCTTCAACTGATAGATTGCAAGAAAATAGGGTCTCCAATTCAAATAATCTCACAGAAGTGAGTTTCTCCATGAACCTCAATGAGCTTAGAAACCAAATCATCCCTAGTCAAGCCTCCAGACGGCAGACAACTTGATCTTAGCCCTATGAGAAAACTAAGTGTGCTCAGACTTCTAATCTACAGAAACCACAGATAATAAATAGTTGTTATTTAATGCTGCTATGCAGATAATTTTTAAAGCAGCAGTCAGGGACTAATAAGGCACATATCAAATATCCTAAAATATATTTAGTTTATTATTACACAACATTTCAGCAATACGTTATTATGGCCTTTCTTCTTAAATGAATTTGATGTAAAAGTCAGAAAATCTTGGTAATTTAATTTGTACATCTATTGTATGGAAGCCATAAAAACAGATCTCACAGTGTCATAATAAGTCACAATTTTGTTAAAGATATAGAAATCAGATGTAGATATGGAAATTAAGAATTTATCACAAGAAAACACATGAAGAGACAGTTCTGAAAATAAATACTAGTTCTTATTTGAGAAGTACACTTACTAGGATTGAATATCAATGAGACATAATTGCTAGATGCTTTCATTTACAGCTTAACAAAATAAAACTGTCTAATTTTTGAAATGTTGAAAATGTCAATGTATGCAAATTTGAGGAAGGGTTGAAATCATAGGGTGATAGAAGGCAGGAAAGATAGGAGATGAAATCCTACAATTAGATTTTCCTGATATGAATATAAAATGTAAAACATGTTAAAAAAATAGTAGCAATTTTTCGATTGCCAATGTACCATGCTCAATAAAATAAGTGGATATTCTATATTAAGATGAATGATTTCAAACTTTACTGTCTGTAAATCAGATTTTGAAGTTAATAAATGCAATGTTTTCTTTAAGACACTATCACCAATGTAATAAACATAAAGTACATTCTCTGGAAAAATTAGAAGACTTTTGTAAACCTACTACCAGTATGGAGATTCTCAATGACAGGCCAGATTATCAGCTCCCTGCATTCTCAATATGTAGGAATTAATAACTTATTAAATATAAATATTATACATATTATTTCCTTTTTTCCTCTTTGTTATAAAGACTTTGTTAAATCTATTTTAACAGCTACTATCCTCCACAGATACTTAAAATATGTCTGATTATAGCTGGGTAGATTCAATTTTTAAAGTTATATTTTATTTATTTTTAATATAGTCACAAGAGGAAAAATCAAATGGAAAAATGATTTCCAGTAAAATATAAGCCTTCTTCTCACCCACTCCCTCAGCTCTCATATCCAGTTGTGGTTGCAATTATCCATTTCTTGTACATTCTCACAGAGATATTTTATGTGTATATAAGCAAGTGGGTATGTGTGTATGTTCATACATATTTTGTGTATGTATGACTACTTATTGAAAGGAACTTCCCCTTATCAGCTGCGGGTATGGCTCGTTAGAGACAAATTCTTTTAACTCTTTAAGACTTCATTTCTGATGGTTAATTCAGTTTCTTAAAACACCTTGATACTTTCAGAAGTTTTATTAATTTAAGAGAGTATCTATTAACTACTAGAAGTAGTAAATAAATATTTAGCTGCCTTTACCCACGTTCTTTTTCTCTGGGCCTTACAATTATATATTTGGTAACATTAGAAAATATACTTAACAACTGTATTTTTTATTCTATCATCTATTGAAACTTATTAATTGTTGATGCTCCTAAAGACAATTAACAAAACTGAAAATCCTAGTGTGCCATAAACATGTGAAACGTTAATCGGGCAATCAATGAAAAAAATAAAAATAAAATTTCAGTGAGATGCAATGTTAATGATGTAACCTCAGTCATGAACATTTATACAATTATGATGGAGACTATTTTGAATATATCTATAATACCAAAGTTTAAGGTGAACATATTCAGCAAGTTCATGCTATTCCTATGTGAGGAACTCACAAAAATGCACAAGGGAACATTTAAAGAATATTCTCTGTAACAGTGAATAAAGAAAAGCCACAAACTGAAAAAAAAAAATCCACTTATAAGAAAAAAGATAAATCATATTTATGCTAGTGGAATACTACAATAACAATTAATAAATGGAAATTCCAGCATCTACATTAATAAATGCCACAAACATAATTTTGACCAAATAAAAAGAATGCAATGTAAGACATAAAGAATGATACCATTTATATAAAGGTTAAAGTAGGCAATACCTCCTATATTTTGTTGGGCATATATACATATGTTGTTTAAGTATAAAGTGATAGTTTTATACAAACATTGGCATACTATTCATAATATTCAATATTCTTATATTTCCTGTTTATACATGGAAAATCCACATCAATTATGTAAATCTACCTTACTGTTTTAACAATTCTATTATATTTCATTGTTTTGGTGTGATATGCTTCATTAACATACACACTCTTTGTCTCTTTCCTTTCCTTAACCTGACTCATACTAACACAGTAATCTTTAAAGCTGCATATTGATTATAGCAGAACTATATGATTAAAGAAATTTGTGTTCTTTAGTCAATATTTGAAGACGAGCTACCTGTGAACAGAATAAACCATTTTAAAATTTGTAAACAAATGCAGAACATGATGCTACTTGTCAAAAGTTTAAGCCACCAATCTAACATGTTTGTATATTGCATAGATGTATGTAATAAAAGTATGAAGTTATTTATGGAAATGATAAACATCTAATTTAAAGTAGTGGTAACATCCGGGTGTGAAGGAGCATGGAAAGATACAAGAATATGACACTACGTGAGAATGACACAGGGCTGGAACACATTTTCCCTGTCTTACTTGTTAAACTGCATATGTATTTTATTATATTCCTTATGCTTTTTTATGTTTTATATATTGCACTAATTCTTGAGTTTGAATTCAATTCCTTCATTCATGTCTGTCATTACATTGGGAGTACCTATGTGATCTCCTCAAAACAAAACAAAACAAACAAAACAAAACATTTGGGACAATTTTCCATTTTTAACTTAAAAATCTTCTACTCTATTTCTTTCAGTGGTTAACACAATAATTGACTTATAGCATTAATTTAATGTATTTTATTTTAGTTATTTTAATGATATTTAGTCATGAAATAGTATTCATAATCATATCTTTGTGATAAACTGGGAAAGAACTGACTACCATTTGTCAGGTAAAAACAATGATTAACAGTGACGATCTATAACTTCTCTCAGATACATGTAGTTTTGATATTAGAAGATGCTGTGTCAATCATAAAATGCTATACATATTTTTAAGTACAGAGTAAATATCAAGTCATTTAGAGAATTGAAATGATAAAGAAAACCATGGCAAGGAATATAAAGAAAAGATTAGAGACAAAAAGAGTTTTCCTTACATATTTTGAAATCTATATCCTAATTTAACAAAATTAATGGGACTCAATAATTCTCACAGCAAGAATCGTTTCCAGCCTTTAATCTCCTATTAGGGGAAAAAACCTCATTGGCCTGGAGGCTTATTTAAATTAATTATGTTATGTGATCAGAAGCTGTGAAAACTAAGCAACACACATTATTGAAGACTGATTTAAAAAGTAAGATTGGGAGAATTGTTTAAGAAGCTTTTAATTCAAGAGAAACAATTACTCCAATATGCACAACAACGTCAACTGTTTTTCTACGTAAACTAACAGAATCAAATAAGTGAAGGAAAGTGAAATTGATTCCTTCAGCAATGTAATCAGTTGCAGTTTATTAGTGTTTCATTTTGTTGGCATCATTGGTTGTCTGTTTTTCTTCTTAAAACTTTGCACTGAAAATTCACACAAAGAATCGACTAATTTTTTTCAAATATTAAGCCCAAATGCACTAGAAAGTAGCTTCAAAGTGTGAGATGAAACTAACCCAGTGGCCATGGTGAGTGAGAAAATGGCAGTGACATCCCCTCTGTTCCCAGAAAAGGCAGCTCCACGTGAACATCCTGTTTGTACCTCTGAGCTAAGACAGTGCCTGTAACCAGAGCTGAGACACCTTAGCAGAAAGACACCCACCAGCTGCCTGAAAGAGATATCCAACAGAGACTTCTGCTTTGGGCTTGAAAACTACCCAATCAGAACTCACCTATTTTCAACCAATTGGAACTGAAATAATTTGAATTCTGTATTTGCATATACAGACCTGAATGAAGACTGGGGTGAGAATAATCCTCAAATAAACTAGATCTCCCTTCATTCCCCTCCTCTAGAGGCACTTTCATTTTACATTGGAAGCTGTATCCCCTCCTCAATCTGTCTCGATCTGTAGATTTTTAAAAAATGTTTTACCATACATTACTTACAGGTAGTCCACTATTTGCTATGCATGTGGGATAACACTGAAAGAGATTCAACTTTTGGGGGTTGGTATAATCTGTGTTAATAGTTGCCCTCCCACACAAAGTACATATGAAGATATAAAAATATTTTCAAACACATAATCATTATTAAATGGCAAAGGTCTACCTTAAAACAATTATTTTTAATCCTCAAATGCAGCTTCATTATCTCTTTTTCATTTGGTGTTGACTTCCCATTGTGTTCTCTATGGAAGGGGTTTACAAACATTTTCACTTCTGTTGTAGTAACCCTTCAGAGGTGAAATGGACACCCCACATACCCAAAATTTGCTTCGTTGAGACTGATGTTGCTACACATGCACCAAGAGGGTATGAAAAAGTTTATTACTCATGTAATTATGCTTTATGGGGAGAACAGGGCATGCTCTCAAGCTGGTTCAAAAATGGCTTGAGAGAGAAGGAATGAAAAGTAGCTTGACTTTTATGATGGTTGGTGGGTGAAGATAGGGTGAGGCTTCTACAGTGCTGAGGGCTTGCATGGTTTGACTTCTTTACCAATGGCAAGGCAAGGAGAAGCTGGGCTTGCTTATTAGCTTTCCCAGGCACAAGGAAGAAAGGGAAGAGGCACTGGTGGGGCTTGAAAATTTTCTGTATTCCAATATTAAAAATAGGTTCAAATTTATTATTATAGTGTCTTACCTTAATGTGTCAGAAAGCACTAAATAGTGACCTTACCTATTTTTTTTTCCTGCCTTGACACATTGGTCTACTACACACTTTAGGGTTCCAAGCAGTCAAGTATGGATAGCCATGTGACTGATTTATAGTTATTATATTTTGAGTGTGTAAAACTTCTGGGTCTACATTGTAAAATGTAACAAGTATTGTTCTAAAATAAGCCACAAGCAAGAGAGAGTGCCACAGATGTGAACTCTACTTACACAACTAAAATAATTTTTCAAAAAAAGGAACTTTAAATTTGCTGTAGCCCTTTGATCGATTTTGAGATTGCTACAAGGGCTATTTTTCACAATTTTTTCCAGTTTTACAGCTACTTTTTAGGATGCGGTTTTGACGAATGTTTCGAGCCATCATGCCGTGATTTCTTCCTCCTTCATTTCTGTTGAATTCCTTTTCTTCTTTACATCTTCTATTTTCTTTAGCACATATTCTGTGGTGTCCAATCATATATTTGCATATTGGTGTCAATTTTAATTTCAATCTTTATGTATGAATTGACTTTTTTTCTTTTATTTCTATTTTTCCTGAGTGCAGACATCATTCTTTTGTTTTCTGTTAACATTTTATCACTCTTCTGATTTAAGTTAATTCTAAATTATTATTCTCTTATTGCCACTATTCGAAATTTCATTTTTAGTTGCTGTTGACATACTGGCTACACATTTCATCTGATTGTGGGCATGTATTTTCAACAGGCTTTCATTGTTTTTCCATTCTCTTCCCCTCCCCCTCTACTATCTGAAACTTCTTTGGCGTTATCCTCATTGACCATGCCCTACTTCAACTGGGTGATATTCCCAGTGATGTCTACTAATTTTAGAGGTTTGTCTGGCAGGATGTTTTGGACAGCTGGTTGAGTATTTTTAGGGCCCTGTATATACCAATAGGCAGATCTTTTCATACTTACTGGAATTCAAATATATTCCACTCAGCACAAATTGGAACTCAAAAATTCATTTTAATTTTGACTTATTTCCTCAGATAGGCCTAGCAAACCTCCACTTCTAGCAAGGACTCACTTAAATAATGAAGATTTGTTAGAGATTTCTTTATTCTGTAGTTCTTGGGATCATTTTGTATCTGTCTCTTTATTAGCTCCTGCTTCCTTATAAACAGATACTTTTTGTTATATGGATATTGCTACATTTGGTGACCACTTCTAGTTTGTGATTTATGGGAACACCATAGGAGTTGTTTTGATATTAATAAAGTAGTTTATATGACATTTTTACTTCTGTACAATAGGGACTGGGAAAATATTTCTTGTCACAATCTTACTTGCTGTAAACTGGTATTTTAAATGTTTTCCTTAACACAATTTGAAATAAATAGGAACAAAGGAGAAATTTTAAAATGGTATTGGACAGGAAACGGTAGGAAAATAAACCAATGTAATATGAGAAATGTATGCAGAGCCCAGGAGTTTAGCCTGATGAAAGTGAAAAATAAAGAGAAAGAATGATCATATTTGTTAAGTGTTTTATTTGAACTCAAAAGGGAAAAATACAGTGGAGAAATATAGGAGACAATACCATTACCAAGTGGCCAAGGTTAGCATCACCTATAATAAATAATTAGATATGTTGACATCATGTAGTGATACTGTGAGAAAAACACATCACTTCCGGAGTGGTCTAGACTTAGAAGAGTGGACAAATCATAAAAGGCTGCACTTAAGCTGGCAGGAGAGTGTGAAATCCCTGGAAGTACAGAAGTTGGGGAATCTGCACTCTTTATGATAGGCTCTTTGCCATGGGCCCATCAGGTGGACAGAGAAAAGGTCAGAATGAGTCCCAGTAAGTGTCCACTTTGGTGCGGATCTGGGGAGATCACAGCAGCAGTGTGGGCAGTAAGCTCTATACCAGTGCTGCCCAATACACATTTCTGCAGTTAAGGAATTTCCATCTCTACATTCTCTAACCAAACCAAACGTTTCCATCCACATTCTCTAACCAAAACCTTAATTGGTGGGGAAAAAGGGCAGCATTGCTTGCCTTAAGACACTGATGAATACTCATACATCTGGGAGAAGGCCAGAAAGAGGTTTAACTCAATTCAGAAAGGAAGTGCAAGACTAAGTGCTGACACTGATACTGCAGGCAGAGGAGGGAGAAGAACGCAGGCTACGCTGCCTAGACTGTAGAAGCGGTCATAGCCTGAGACTGAGACTTTATCAGAACTGCAAGGATCCAACCCCAGCCTGATAACTGGTCCCCACCAAGCCTCTCAGCCAAACTAACAAGCTTTGAATTACAAGTGCTAGGAGAAGGGCAGGAGAGGAACGAGAGCTTGCGAAGATACTCTCTATGAGATGTAGCACAAAGAGTAACATAAATATCTTAATAGAAAAGCATGTTCTAATAAACCTCCTTCTACCCCAGATACAAGCTATCCCTACAGGATGCAAAGGCAGAGGTACGCTGAGAGTAGGCAGAAACCTAAGAACAAGTCACAAACTAGTTCAACTGGTGACTTAATACAAATCCCTGTGTGAAAATCTTAGCAGATGAAAAGGTGTGCCCATTTTCAGACCTAAAAACAATTTACCTCAGACACTACTGCTTTACATAAAATGTACACATTACAACACATGATTTCCTGCTAGATAACAAGGTTTAGGGACCATTGGTATCAAATAAAAGAGCATATATAATAAATATAATAAATATTACAAATTAAGACATTAAGGAAGGAAATATATTGTAAAAGATTTTAATCTTTGTATCTGAAAAATATTAATGCCTTGGGGATAAAAATAAACAATCTGATCATTGATACAAATTTAGGAGAGGAAAATGATGTATTTCCTGATGTCGAAATTGAAGTAGGGCAGCTATGTGTGACTTTTAAAGAGACTAGAATAAAAGACTGAAGTCTAGATGACATGGCTTTGATATATAAAATTATGAATTCAGAAAGGCGAGGTATTTGATTTGGTTTCATCCTCTTTCAATTCCTTATGACATCAAAACTGCAGACAGTTTATTTTGCACAAGTGGAACCTCCAAAAATTTCCCTGAGATTAGAAAAAAATCTGACAGTTTATTATTTTTTAAATGAATGCTATTCCAATATTCTTAGAGAAAAGGAAGTGTGTTGGGCAAATTTACGGAAATGCTGTAGCCCCAGCATTTATCTTTATGATATTTGAAGCCTGTGGAAAAGACTGATCTAGTAGACTGCCCCACAATAACCTAATTAAATGAAAAATTGACTGCCATGCTTAGCTTTTCTAAGTAACCTTTAATTCTCATGTGGTGAGGACAAAATCAAGAACATTATACATGACTCAAAATAGTGTCAGAAAGCATGTGATATGAAAAACAATGGATATTACACAGGGTTGGGCTTAATGAAGGCTTAGGTATACATCTTAGATTAGTGGACAGAGGGAGGACACAGCCAAGAGTTAATGCTCTAGCAAAAGAAGGGTCAAACTGAGGGTTTGGCATTCAAGAATCATCACTATGACCTCAATATCTCTGAGGCCCTCCCCAAAAGTTAAGGTATTCAGCAAAATATCAGTGATTCATTATTTTTGCTTTTACTGTCATTGAGAATTTATGGTCTCAAGGTTATACTAGTCTTAAAGTTTGGTTAATCAGATGACTCACCAGAATTATTTTGTGTCTTGATCACAAGGGTTGTTTTTAAAAAAATGATTTGTTTTTTTTCTTGAATCTTCTTAATTCTACTCTGAAAGTTTTTATCCCGGTCTCTTCATATTTGTCTCCCATAAATTTTCACTTTCTGCTTTATTGACAACAATACAAGAATTTTGTTTATTGTGGTATTTTCAGTATAGAAGTATTTTTTAATGTTTTCAAAATAATCAGTCACTTTTTGATTTATTATTTCCTTTTTTGCTTGTTCATTTGTTTTACTGGTTATTGCCAATAAAAGTACCAGCAATAAACATATATTTTATATCTTTCTTTTACAATATTTTGATTTTTAAAAAATATTCCTTAAATAATTTAAAGGTGTTTTTTGCTTGTGTGGGGGGGGTCTAGGTTATAATAATAAGCCATCTGAATTTTGAAAAATTCATCAATTATAATCTATAAATTAATCTGCAATTACAGTATTTTTACAAGGTAAGGTCATATATTTTATTGTTATTCATTACTCGATTATAGGCACTTTTACTACTATAAATTTAATTAATTAAATTATATTGATTTTTCTTATCTTTTTAACTTGTAGAAATACTTCTAATCTGAATTTTAATTGGTTAATTATTATGCAAAATGTGTATGATAGCGTTTTGTAAATTGCATCTACATTCAGTTCTGTTCCATTGATAATGCTCAGATAAGATGATTGATTAAAATTCTCAGGGGCATTTTTGATGTGTTGTACCATGAATTTGTATCTTATATTAAAAAAATAAAAATACACTGAATGAAAAATTATGTCATATACCTTAACTATCTATCAGTATTTGACCAAAGAAATGGAATAAACATGAGTTATATAATGTGATTTATTGATATAGATATTGACATAGAATAATAATTTATTGTACGGTTAGATCTTACACAATTTCAGGAGCTAATGGAGAAATCTATATAAGGCTATTTAATCTGCAACTGGTAATGGACCAATG
>CAUYMX010059839.1:0-16266 GCA_963573855.1 Lepilemur septentrionalis | reverse complement strand
TATCTTTAGTTGGCCAATTTCTTTCTTTCTTTCTATTTATAGTAGAGACGGGGTCTCACTCTTGCTCAGGCTGGTTTCGAACTCCTGACCTTGAGCGATCCGCCCGCCTCCGCCTCCAAGAGTGCTAGGATTACAGGTGTGAGCTACCGCGCCCGGCTAGAAGCTTTTTAATTTGATCAGGTCACATTTATTTATTATTGTTGTTGCTGTGATTGCTTTTGGAGTCTTATTCATAAAGTTATTTGCCGACACCTATGTCTATGTGAGTTTTTCCAACATTTTCTTCTAAAATTCTAATGGTTTTATGCCTTAGATTTAAGTCTGTTATCCATTGTGAGTTCATTTCTGTGACAGGTGAGCAGTGCAGATCCTGTTTCAGTCCTCTACATGTGGCTATCCAATTTTCCCAGCACCATTTACTGAATAGGGATTCTTTTCTCCAGTGTATGTCTTTGTCTGCTTTCTCAAAGATCAGATGACAATATGAGGATGGTTTTATATCTGGATTCTCAGTCCGGTTTCATTGGTTTATGTTTCTATACTGTTTTAGTTACTATAGCCTTGTAGTATAGCTTGAAGCCTTGTACATTGATGCCTCCCAATTTGTTCTTTTTGCTTAACGTTGCTTTGGCTATCCCAAATCTTTTATGGTTCTATACAGAGGGTAGAATTATTGTTTCTAGACCTGCAAAAAATGATGTTGGTATTTTAATAGGGATTGCATTGAATCTGTAGATGACTTTGGGTAGTATAGACATTTTAACAATATTGATTCTGCCAATCCATGAGCATGGCAGAGTTTTCCACCTGTTTACATCCCCTGCAATGCCTTTCCTCAGTGTTTTGTAGTTCTCCCTATATAAGTCTCTCATCTCCTTAATTAAATATATTCCTAAATATTTTATTTTCTTTAATGCTATTGTGAAAGTTTTACATCTTTGATGTGATTCTCTGCTTTACTGTTATTGACATATATGATTTATGATGTACCAATGATTTATATGTACCAATTGTACAGTGATTTATATGTACCAATTTTGTATCCTGAGATTTGCTGAATTCATTGATGTGGATACAGAGAGGTATGACCACTCATACACTGCCAGTGGGACTTCAAATTAGTATAAATTCTATTGAATACCTCAAAGAACTAAAAGTAGAACTACCATTTGATCCAGCAATCCCTCTGCTTGTTATTTACCCAAAAGAATAAAAGACATTCTGTAATAAAAACATCTCTGCACTCGAATGTTTATAGCAGCAGAATTCACAGCTGCAAAGATGTCTAAAAAATCCAAATACCCATCAATACATGAATGGATTAATAAGATGTAGTATATGCATATCATGGAGTACTTACTCAGCCATAAAAAAACAATGGTGATCTAGCACCTTCGTATTATCCTGGATGGAGCTGGAGCACATTCTTCAAAGTGAAGTATCACAAGAATGGTACAAGCACCACATGTATTTGCCCTTAAATTGGCACTAATTAATCAACACTTATGTGTACATATGGAAGTAACATTCATAGGGTGTTGGGAAGGTAGAAGGGGTTGATTGGGATGAGTAACTTCACACCTAGTCGATGTGGTATGCACTTTCTGGGGGATGGGCATGCTTATAGCTCTGACTCTGGCAATGCAAAGGCAATATATGTAACCAAAGTGTTTGTACCCCAGTAATATTCTGAAATAAAAACAAACAAATAAATAAATAAAATGTATTACTGACTTTCATTATACTGATTGTTTCATGTAAATCAAATCACCTTTATATTCCTGAGGTAAATCACACTTGGTCATGGTGTATAATTCTTTTACTGTGCTGTTGGGTTGAGTTTGCTAGTATTTTTTGAGAATTTCTGCAGCTATATTTGTATTATTTAGGGTTCTCCAGGGATACAAAACCAATAGAATGGCGGGATGGATAGATAGATAAATAGATACATAGATACATTGATAGAGATTTGAGTTGGGCTTTGTTAGGGGAATTGGGTAATGTGATTATGGAGGCTGAGAAGCACCATGATCGATTTTCTTTAAGCTGGAGACCCAGGGAATCTGATGGAATAACTCTCAGTCCAAGTGAAAAGGCTTATGAAGCTGGGGAACTGCTGGTACAGGTCCTGGAGTCCAAAAGTGAGATAACCTGCTGCTGATGCCCAAGGGCAGGAGAAGAAGTGAGTCCCAGGTCAAAAATAAGGAGGGAAAATTTGTCTTTCCTCTCTCTGCCTTCTTTTTTCTGTCTTAGACCTCAGTAAATTGGATGGTGCCTGCTCACATTTGTTGGGTGTGTATCTTCCTTATTCTATTTGAAACCTATGGATTCAAATGTCAAACTCTTCTGGAAACACCCCTATTGACCTACCCAGATATAATACCTTATCAGGTATTTGGGTATCACTTAATCCAGTCATATTGACTCCTGAAACTAACCGTCACAATATTCATAAAGGATATTGGTCTATAGTTTTCTTCTCTTGCAGTATCTTTATCTGGGTTGGATATTAGGATAATGTTGATCTCATAGAATGAATTATTAATAGAAAGTATTCTCTTCTTTTCTGTTTTGGGGTACAGTTTCAGAAAGATTGGTGTTCACTCTTTTTAAAATGTTTGGTAAAATTTATCAATGAAGCAATTTAGCACTGTTTTTTTCTTTGCTGAGGGGTTTTTGATTGTGAATGCAATCTACTTACCAGTTATAGTTCTATTTAAAAGTGTTCTACTCCTTCCTATATCAGTTTTGGTATTTCTTGCATTTCTCAGAATTTGTCAGTTTTATCCAGATATCCAACTTATTGCCATACAGTTATTCATGCTATTCTCTTATAATCGTTTTGATTCCCACAAATTCAGTATCAATGTCCTCTCTTTCATTTCTGAATGTAGCAATTTAAGTCTCCTCTCTTTTTTTTCTTAATCGATCTAGGTTTATTTTTTTAATTTTGCTAATTTTTTTTTCAATAAATCATTTTTTGGCTGTGTTGATGGTCTCTATTGTTATTCTTCCTATATTTTGTTTATCTCCACTTTAATACTTAGAATTTTTTCTGCTACCTTTGGCTTAGTTAGTTCTTTATTTTCTAATTCCTGAAAGTGTATGGTTAGGTTAGTTTATTTGATATATTTCTTCTTTGTATGAATGAATTTACAGTTATAAGTTTCCCTTTTAGCACTAATTTTGCTGCATTCCATAAGTTTTTCTAGGTTGTGTTTTCATTTTTATTTGTATTGAAGTATTTTCCAATTTACTTTGTCATTTATTTTTTGATCCCTTAACTACTTAGGAGTATGCTGTTTGCTTTTCACATATTACTGACTTCTCAAATTTTCCTTCTGTGATTGATTTCTAGTTTTATTTCATTGTGCTCAGAAAAGATATTTTGTAGAATTTCAATCTTAAAATTTATTAAGACTTGTGGGCTAACATAAGATCTATTCTGGAGAATAGTCTATGTGTACTTGAAAGAGTGCATATTCTGCTGTTGTTGAGTTAAGTGTTCCTCATGTGTCTATTAAGTCTAATTGTTTTATAGTGTTTTTCATGTTTTCTATTTCCTTATTGATTCTTTGTCTTGTTAATTCCATTGTTGACAGTGGATACTGAAGTCTCTAATACTTTAGAATTGTGTTTTTTGCTCTTCATGTCTGTCAATATTGCTTTATATATTTAGGGGATCTGTTGTTCGGTGTGTATGTTTGTAATTGTTATATCTTCTTGATGGATTGAAAATTTTATCAGTATATAGTGTCTTTGGTCTCATTTAAACTTTTATGAATTAAAATCTATTTTGTCTGATAATTATACAGCCACTTCTGCTTTCTTGTATTTGCAATTTGCTTGAGCAAAGTATATTTGTTCACTCTTTTACTTTCAATCTCTTTGTTTCTTTGCATCTAAAGTTAGTCTCTTATAGATAACATGCCTTTTAATTTGAGATTTTCACCCATTTCCATTTAAATTAGTTAGCGATGATGAAGAACTTAATTCTCCTTTTTCCCTATATGTCTTATATGTGTTTTTTCCCCTTCAATTACTCCTTTACTGCCTTTTAGACATTTTAGGGTTTTTTTTCTTTCTTGTAGTATACAAAATTCCATTCTTCTTTCATTTTCTGTATATTTTTAGTTAGTATCATGTTAGTTCCTTTGTGGTTTATTATTAGCATCTTAGACTTATAACAACCTAACAATTTAGTTTTGATAGTATACACTCTACTTCTATTAATCTCAATACCACCATTTCATATTGCTGTTGTCACAGATTAACTAGTTATACACTGTGCCCCCATTAGCATAGATTTATATTTTTTAAGCTTTGCTTTTTGTATTATATAAAAAAAAACAGTTACAAACCCAAATTATAATACTGGCTTTTATATTTATACATGTAATTACCTTAATGGTGATTCATATTTCTTCATGTGGCTTTAAGTTACTGTCCAGGATCCTTTTATTTCATCCTAAAGGACTCCATTTAGGACCTACTTTTTGTAGGTCATATCTTCTAGAAACTCCCTCAGTATTTGTTTACCTGGAAATTTCTTAATTTCTCCTTCATGCTTGCAAAGATATTTTTGCTAGATACATAATTCATGGTAGATAGTTTTGTTTTTCTTTCCAGCTTGAAATCTGTCATGTCACTGCATTTTAAATACCATAATTAATGATTAGAAATCAGCAGTCTTATTGAGGATTCACAGCAAGTGATCAGTCACTTCTCTCTTGCTGCTTTCAGATTCTTTTTGTCTGCTGTTTTTTCGACATTTGACTATAACATGTCTCAGCGTGTATCTCTTTATTCTGCTTGGAATTTGTTGGGCTGTGGGATATGTAGGCTCATGCTTTTAATCAAATTTGGGAAGTTATTAGACATTATTTCTTCAAATATTCTTTCTGCCCTTCTATTTTTATCTTCTCCTTCTGAGACTCCCATAATGTGTGTGTTGGTCTGATTGATAGTGCACTACAAGTCCCTTAGGCTCTGTTCACTTTTCTTTATTCTTTTTCCTTTCTGTTTTTTCAATTCAAAAATTTTCAGTGGCCTAATGTTTATATCTGCTGGTTCTTTCTTCTTCCCTCTCAAATCTGGTCCTTAACTTCTTTAATAATTGTCTTTCTTTCAGTTATTGAACTTTTTAATTCTAGAATTTTTATTTCTTTCTATAATTTCTATCTTTTTATTGATAACTTAATTTTGTTCATGCATAATTTTCTTTCTTTCTAATAATTCTTTGTTCTTGTTTTCCTTTGGCTCTTTAGACCTATTTGAGAGAGTTGACTTAAAATATTTGTCTAATAAGTCCAATGTCTTGGCTTCTTCAAGGACAGTTTCTGTCAAATGGATTTTTCCTTTTATTGAACTATACTTTCTCCTTTTATTTCAGAATATTATGGGACTATACTTTCCTTCTCTTTATATATTTTGTTATATTTTTGTTGAAAATTGTATATTCAAATATTATAATGTGTAATCTCTGGAAATCTGTTTCTTTCTCTTTCCCAGGGTTTGTTGTTTTTCATTGCTCATGGTTTAGCTTGTGCTCAACCAGTGTTTTGACTGAAACTTCCTTGAATTCCAGAAGATTAAAAAATAAAAGACAAGAAAATAAAAAATGCTTTCCCAGTTTTTTGTTGATTGGCTCTGTTAGGGCACTATTTTATTTTTACACTTAACCAGGCCATTTAAATTTTTGCCTCAGCCTTCCCTTCCTATTATCGCTGACCTTACACATCAGTCAATGTTGAAAGCTTAGGGTCTTCTGAGGTCTTTTCTGTGCACAAGTTTTTCCTGGGCATATGTGTTGCTGTTTTATTTCCTAAGTGTATATAACTACTTTGGGAGGCCTTAATTTCCCAAATAAACTACCAGCTTTTCCTTCCAGGATATAGGTTTCCTTTTTCTTTTCTTTCTTTCTTTTTTTTTTTTTTTTTTTTTTTTGGTAATAAATGTATTTTATTCTCTGGGAAATTTCTATCACATCCAACAGCTAATTGTTATTACACTGTTTGGTGGACTTTTTCCCCCTATCAAGAGCTGAAAGTAAAAAACTATTAAGAAAAAACTATGATAACATAAAGCCCAAGAGCCAGTGAAATGATTTAATATGAATATATTTAATTTTGCAGCAATGGAATCAATTTCAAATTTCAGTAGAGCTTTTCACTTTTCTTCAGAATTATTTACTTTTTCTTTTTTTTACATGTAACCTTTATTTTATTCCAGAATAATTCCATGTGATATTTTATTATCATTAATTTTTTAATTTCAGTGTATTACAGGGGTACAAACACTGGTTACATAAATTGTGTTTGCACTGGCCGAGTCAGAGCTACAATTGTGTCCATCCCCGAGATGGAAAACACTGCATCCCTTAAGTCTGAATTTACCCCTCCTCTCCCCCACTACCTGCCTGACACTCTCTGAATATTACTTCAATATGTACACATAAGCGTTGATCAATTAGTGCCAATTTAAGGGTGTGTACATGTGGTGCTTGCTCCATTCTTATGATACTTCACTTTGAAGAATGGGCACCAGGCTCTATCCAGGATAATACAAGAGGTATTAGATCACCATTGTTTTTTATGGCTTAGTAATACTCCATGGCATACATAGACTACATTTTATTAATCCATTCATGTATTGATGGGCACTTGGGTTTTTTCAACATCTTTGCAGCTGTGAATTGTGCTGCTATAAACATTTGAATGCAGATGTCTTTATCATAGAATGTCTTTTTTTCCATATGTTTATTGGCCATTAATCTATCTTCTTTTGAAACATTTCTGTTCTTGTCCTTTGTCCACTTTTTAATGGGGTTGTTTGATTTTTTCTTAATAATTTTCCTGAGTTCTATATAGAACTTATCAGCCTTTTATCGGTTGTATAACATGCAGATAATTTCTCCCATTCTGTAAGTTGTCTATTCCCTCTAATGATAAATTAAATAGCTTAGGTTTTCTATTATATTTTTTTACTGTAATCCTTTGCCTCAGGCAGCTTTGGGGATTTTTTGATCACCTTACAATATTTTTAAGCAATGCATACTACTAATAGAGATAAGCACCTTGTGTAATTTCTTCAGGTATCCCTTAGACAAGAACTGGAAGAGATAAGCAAATTAATTTTTAAATATTGTCTTCTGCCTTGTCAGAAACCAGGAATGGTGGTCCCACACTGAGAATATGAGCTGCCATCTTCAAGATCACCACTGAGCCAAAGAGAAGGTGAAGCAAGTGCAAATAAAAATACCAAAAAAAAAAAAACCCTCTTCTACTATTTTTAAGCTGCCGTGTTTCTAGTTGCTATAAATCTTTTATTGTTTTTCATATTTCTGACATAGTTCTTCATTATTTTTTTGATGTTTCTTTGAGGAAACAGGAGTTTGAAGCTGACTACTCTGTCAATTCCTGTTGTCACCCAACCCTGTGGCAATTTCTTAGACCCTATTTTCTTTTTCTCTTTTATTAGGATACTTATGGTCAATTATTATGCACATTTCTTTTGTGTACTGATAATGAGTTTACCGTTCATATTTAAGAATGATTGAATTTGATTTTTATAGGGAGTTGATGTTGGTTTCCTTTGCTTTTATTGTGTATTCATCTTTTTTCATGATTGCTCTTTTTCCTTAATGTGCAGTTTGAGTATAGCTCTGTGTACATAGGTAAGATAGATTAATTTGCAGGATTTCATTTAGGGTACATGGGTGTGGAGTATACCAGCACATTAGTATAATTTCGGATAAATTGTGAGAGTTCTTCAAGTAACAGAATGAGGAGATCTTTATTCAAGTATAACATATCCGACACTTGGAGCCCTGGTTCTGTGCAGGTCGTTTATTCAAATTCCTTAAAAATAAACTTAAAAGTTATTTTGCCTGCTGGTAAATTCCAAGTTTTCAATCACTCTAGAAGAGGCATGTACGTGTGTGTGTGTATGTGTGTGTGTCCACATGTGCATATTTGTTTGTGTGTGCATGTGTGTGTGTAGGGATACTAATTATTGATGCAGCCCTCTTTTCAACCTCATATCACTTTTTGTTCTGTACTCATTTAGAGCTTCTCTGGTACTTCTCTGGAATTATTGGATCCCATCTCCACACTTCTGCATATACTCTGCTCTACTTATTCTCTTAATATGCTCTCATTAAGTGATGACTATGTTCCCTCTGTCTGTTATAAGATTATTTCCTTTGTACCTTTTTACTTACTGTCATTCTATAGGGGTTTGGGTAAGAATGGGTGGTAAAAATGTGCTTAGAACCAATGTGTTAAAGTGGAAACATACCAAAATTCTTGAGTTTTGTTTTGTGATGTTTCTTGCCCTCAAAACTCTGCTGAAAGAAATTTTCAGGGGGTACAGTACTTTGGAAAATGAAGAAATAAAAAGTAGTATTCTACAGGGAAACTGTCTGAACTCTGCTATATACTGTGTAGTCATATATAATGAGGAATCTATGAAAGAAAAAATTAGGAATCTTAAACTATTAATTACAAAAGTCAAAATACTTCTATTGGCAGGATTTAAAGTTGGAAGAAGATAATCTGAAAAGAATATCCATTTCAGGATTATTTTATTATGTAACACATGGCAAATCATGAGCTGAAGATTTTATTTAATCTGCTACAAAACTTTATTACTGTTTTAAGTTAACTGAGGCCAAGTGCCTTTTTAATATGTTAAAAGATCATGCTTCTCCACTTTCTTCATAAAGCTTTATTGTAAGAGAACTGAAAATTGGCCATATGTGAACAGTAGACAATTGTTTCTTTTGCATGTTTGAAAATTACATAAATCCTGGGCTGTAGGTTGCCTTAATGGAATTAGCTATAAGATTACAAGTTGTTATTACAAGGGAACAGATGATCCAGCCTGGAAATTTCCTCATAGGTATAAAAATTGCATATTTTCATAAAGCCCATCCTCACCTGAGATAAGTGATATCTCATTGTGGTTTTGATTTTCATTTCCCTGATGATTAGAGATGTTGAGCATTTTTTGATAAGTTTGTTGGCCATTACTCTATCTTCTTTTGCAAAGTTTCTATTCATGTCCTTTGCCCAATTTTTTCATGGGATATCTTCGATTGCTTGATTTTTTCTTGGTGATTTTCCTGAGTTCTATATAGATTTTATTTATCAGCCCTTTATCAGATGCATAACATGCAAATATTTTCTCCCATTCTATAGGCTGTCTTTTTGCTCTAATAGTAGTTTCTTTGGCTGTGCAGAAGCTTTTTTTTAATAAGACAACTGTATTGATGTATAATTTACATACCATGCAATTAATCCATTTTAAGTGTACAATTAAATGATTATTAGTAAATTTACCAAGTTGTAAATTGCTATTCACACAAATAGGTTTTAGAACATTTCCTTCCCTCTATTGAAACCCCTAATTCCCATCTCCAAGTACATTTCAAGCATACTCCTCCCTTCCACAATGCTCACCTCATCCATCAGATGGGGGTCTACCCCCAACCCACAAAAACCTGGTGAACACCACCACCATTTCAGCACCGTAGTGTTAATCAGTCAGTACCAATTTGATGGTGAGTACATGTGGAGCCCATTCTTCCGGTCTTGTGTCACCTTACTTCGAATAATAGGCTCAAGCTCAATCCAGGATAATATAAGCGGTGCAAGCTCACTGTCATTTCTTAAGATTGAGTAACATTCTATTGTAAATGTATACCAAATTTTAATAATCCACTCATGAATTGACGGGCACTTGGGTTGTTTCCACGACCTAGCAATAGTGAATTGTGCTGCCATAAACATTCGGGTGCAGACGTCTTTATTATAGAATGTCTTGTTCTCTTTTGGGTAGATGCCTAATAATGCTATTGCTGAATCAAAGGGTAATTCTATTTTTAGCTCTTTGAGGAATTTCCAAATTCTTTTCCACAAAGGTGGCACTAATTTTCAGTCCCACCAGCAGTGTAAGAATGTTCCTGTCTCTCCACATCCTCGCCAGCATTTGTTGTTTTGGGGTTTTTTGATAGAGGCATAAGCTTTTTAATTTGATAAGGTCCCATTTATTTATTTATTTTTGTTACTGTGGTTGTCTTTGGAATCTTCTTCATAAATTCTTCACTTAGGCCAATGACTGTAAGCGTTTTTCCAACATTTTCTTCTAGAATTCTTATAATTTCATGCCTTAGGTTTACGTTTGTTATCCACCGTGAGTTGATTTTTGTGAGAGGTGAAAGGTGAGATATTGTTTAAGTCTTCTACATGTAGCTATCCAATTTTCCCAGAACTGTTTATTGAATAAAGATTCTTTTCCCCAGTGTATGTTTTTGTTTGCTTTGTCAAAGATTAGATGGCTATTTTAGGCTGGTTTTTATATCTGGGTTCTCAGTTCTGTTCCATTGGTCTATGTCTCTGTTCTTATGCCAGTCCCATGTTATTTTAGTTACTATAGCCTTGTGGTATAACTTGAAGTCTGATAAATTGATGCCTCCCAATTTGTTCTCTTTGCTTCAGATTTCTTTTGCTATATGGCATCTTCTCTGGTTCCATATGAAGTGTAGAATTATTTTTTATATATCTGTGAAAAATTATGTTGGTATTTTAATAGGGATTGCATTGAATCTGTGGATCACTTTGGTTAGTAGAGACATTTTAACAATGTTTTTGCCCTTTATCAAAAAGTTCCCAAATAATAAATGTTGGCATGGATGCAGAGAGATAGGAACACTCATACATGCTGGTGGGACTGCAAGCTAGTACAACCTCAGTGGAAATTAATATGGAGATACCTCAAAGAGATACATGTAGAACTATCAAATGGTAGTTCTCCCATTTGATCCATCAATCCCATTACTGGGCATTTACCTAAAGGAAAAAACTACATTCTATAAAAAAGACATGTGCACTAGAATGTTTATAGCAGCACAATTCACAATTGTAAATTTGCGGAAACAACCCAAGGGCCCATCAATACATGAATGGATTAATAAAATGTGGTATATGTATACAATGGAATTCTACTCAGTCACAAAAAGCAATGGTGATCTATCACCTCTTGTGTTATCCTGGATAGAGCTAGGAGCTCTAACTCTATCCTGGAGCCCATCTACTAGGTACCAGAATAATGGAAAAACAAGCACCACATGTGCTCACCATCAAATATGTGTTAACTGATCAACCATTATGTGCACATATTGTAATAATGTTCATCGGGTGTCGGGAAGGTGGGGGGAAGGGGGTGGGTATATTCATACTTAATGGGGGGGCAGTGCCCACCATCTGGGGGATGGACATTCCTAAAGCTCTGACTCTGGAGGGACAAAGGCAATATATGTAACCTAAACATTTGTACCCCCATAATATGCTGAAATAAAAAAACATAAAAATTGTATATCTTCTCTGGGTTTAAAAGAAAGTAAAGCCTTAGACTAGATAAATCAGTCTCTTCCTGAGTTAACTCCTCTTTGAGTCTCTATTTATTCATTTGTTGATTCAATATTTATTAAACACCTACTATATCTCAGATGTTGGGCAAAATAGACAAGTTCTTTGTCCTCCTGAAGCCTTCTTGGAATTCAGAACATGAAAAACAAATTAAGTACATTGAATAATTACAAAACATAAGAAGAACTTTAAGTGTACACAGAACACCTGGAAGGCTCAACATGAGATCTTTAAAGAATGATAATATCATATTGAATTAGAAAATAAGAATGTGAGGGTATTTTAGATAGCATGAATAGAGAAGGACTTCCAGAGGTTATAATATTTAATTTAAAACCCTTAAGGACTAAAAGATGAGAAACAGAAAATACAGCAGTGGAAATGGTATGCATGAAAGAATAGACATCAATATTGAATCCTTGATGCTAAAGCCATTGCAGGATTTATAAATAAATTTCATTGTATTGAAATTATAGCTGACACTTGAACAACATGGATTTGCACTTCATGGCTACAATTATATGTGAATTTTTTTTCAATATATCTCTCCTGCCTTTCCCTCCACCTCCTCCAACTCTTCTACCACTGCCACCTCTGAGACAGTAAGATGAACACTTCCTCTTTGTCATCCTCTTCAGCCTACTCAGTGTGAAGACAATGAGGATGAAGACTTTTATGATGATGCACTTCCACTTAATGAATAGTGACATATTTTCTCTTCCTTATGATTTTCATAATAAAATTTTCTTTTCTCTAGTTTACTTTATTGTAAGAATACAGTATATGCTACACACAACATAAAAATATGTGTTACTTTACTATGATGTTATCAGTCAGCCTTTCAGTCAACAGTGGACTATTAGTGATTAACTTTTTAGAGAGTAAAAAAAAATCCATAACATAGATTTTTGACTGCACAGTAAGTCGATTTCCTTAATCCCCAGATTTTCTAAAAGCCAACTGTATATGTTTATAAAGGCAATATAATAGTGGTGCTTAAGTGCATGATCTTGGAAGTCCAGACAGTTGATGTTCAAATCACAAATTTACCACTTCCCCCAAATTGTCATACTAGTTTTAAGACACTGACTGGCCAAGTAACTTTAAGTCAAGAACATCATAACACTTGATAAATTGTGGTTATGTTTTTATATTCATTTTCTATATTCCTATGAACAACCTGAGTTCACAAACTATATCTTAGAAATTATTGCCTCTCAAGAGCCTATAAAAAGCCTTAACAGATGATAGTTTCTAACTAATATTTAATGAATGGATAAAAAGGAAGAATGAAAGGTATGTGTATAAATGTTGATTTTTATTTGGGGTCACTGGAATAAGCTTATCTAGGTATATATGAATTACCAAACAGTGGGTGTTACCTTTTGAAAAGTTGACATGAAATGTCCACTGTAGAACAACTCAGGAACAAGACAAACTGCCTGATTAAGGTTAGAGCCAGCAGATGATAAAAAACAACAATAACAACAACAAAAAACTTTTTATCATGTTTCCAACACCTTTGCTAGCTAATTTTGATATCTAACTAGACCACCAAAGTCACCAGACCTATTAGTGATTTAACATTTGTTTGACATGTGATATCACGTTTAATTTTCACAATGGCCTATTAGGTAGATGACATCATATCCCCATTGTGTAGGTGAAGAAATCGAGGCATAGGAAACATATACAACTAGTCCCCAAATTCACAAACTTAATAAATAGTAGATCCAGGTCTTGAACTTGACAGGCTGCCTGTAGACGTAGTTCTCTTAGCCATTATGCCATACATAAGATACCAGTATCACAGCTGGCTCAGGTCCCTTCTGAGCAGATAATTCAAAGGAGAGTAGACAATGACTTTCTTCCCCTTTTAAATCCATGGGCTTATTGCCAAAGGGATAGAAGCATGGAGAGCTTAACAAGCACAGAGAAAACCAAATCAGTACAAAATCAGAGTACCGAAAAGTCAAAAGTAGGTCATGCTCTATTACAGTATTTTCCTTTTTTCTAATTTACTTAAGAACATTTAGGCAGCATGCAATTTCTTCATTTAACTCACTAACTATTAGATTTCAATAGCATTGAATTATTGTGATGATACTATTTAACATATTTTAAATACAAGCAATAAATTATGCATTACAGGGACAGTGTAAGATAGACCCTTATTTTAGCTGCTTGGCAAAAATTATATCTTTGACTTTCCTTTGGGGAAAAGAAATATAAGAAAAAGAGAAGGTAGTTAAAGAGGAAAAAATATACCACAACCCCCAAAATAAAAGAAATCAAAATAAACACCTCTCTTCTTTATAGAGGTAGATCTATGGAAAACATGTATTTTCTACCATTTGCCTTTAATGTTTTCCTTTTCCAAAATTCCCATTTTTCCATTTTGTTCTCTCTTTTCCCACAAATAATTAATAAGCATATTGCCTGTCACCTATCAAATACAAATGTTCTTTCTAATGCATGCAAATAAAATGATTCATGCTAATCAAATTCTGGGCTAAAAGGTGATATTTTAGGAAGGCATTCAAAAAAAGCATGCATTATTCTCCTACTCAATCAAACTTGATCAACAGAAAGTTATTTGCTTGAAGTTTGTTCTTTTAGACTCTCTTAGAATAGCTTTCAATGAGCCATCATTTAAAGTTATGTTTTTGGCCTTTATCAAAGATCAATAATGAATATCCACTGGAAGATTGTTTATTCATTTGCTGTCCACCTTTTGTCAAAGATGCTGTCCATTATATCAATAAATTTCCTCTGTACAAGGTCCTGTGTGATAAATTACTTTGTAACTTTAGCATGGGAAAAAAGTTTGTTTTTATTGTTTTTACTGAAGAATTGATATACTTCTTTTAATTAGATAATGAGTGAAAGAGGCAGAGAAGTAGTGGCCAGAAAAAAAGATAACCAAGAACATGCCATATTAGGGAGCTGAAGAAAGGGGAATTATCAGGTGTCAGAAGGTCAGAAAAAAAGGTTATTTTGGGAAAAAGAGCACAAACTGTTCACTGGTAGCTTTTGTAACAGTAGATTAGGAGGGAACCATCATTGGTTCAGTCACTGACCAGTATTGTAACCTTACCCTCTCCTCCTTTCCCCTGAGGCTTTTATACAAAGCCTCATTCCATTTTCTTAACCTGGAGCAGCCATCCAAAGTTTCCATTCACTATGCTAGCACTCAACCATTAAAGTACTTCTCATCTAAATCACACCCTTTTGGAAATTGAATCACAACATTTTTTTACTGTGAAAAGAGAAATAACTTTTGGGCAACTTATCTTTAAAATAAAATTGCTTTTAAGCTGCTGTGTTTTTTCCTTAACCCATTTATCACTCTAATGACCAGTGAAAGGGTGGGCAGATTCATCCAAGTGGTAGCCTTCCAAAATGTCTCAAATCATCATAAAAAGATAGTCTGATTAAACTACATGTATAAAAATGAGATAAACAACTGCCTTATAGGTACTTCTCTATTCCATTTTTTAAACCTCCAGCCTCATGATAGAGTGCTTTGTACAGTCCTTCTTTATAGGGAATAATCAATAAAAGATTGATAATTGCAGTTGCATAAACAGACCATTACTAATTATCTTTCAATGCATTACATTTTGAGATCTCTAGTAAAAGCTCAGATGATTTTTGAGGTGGTATAAAGGGAAGAAAATTGCACTTGAAACTAACACTGCTTTCCAAGGGGCTTTCATTCAAGAATGAGTACACTCATTTGCCACATGTCCTTTCTGAGACCACATCCCAGAATAGATTAGATTAGAAACACTAGATGTAATGAAATGAATGTGATGTAATGAATGAATCTTATAGATTAGAAACACTAGATGTAATGAAAGGTGGCAATAAAGTAAGGGATTTAAATAGTAGGATATGTTGAAATTCTGTGTAAGGAGCAGTTAGACACCCAGATCCCTTACTCCTGCTTGGCTAATCAAAGCCATTATCCATCCTTCATCCCTTAAGAAGTAGAAAATTTCCTCTCTGTTGAAACTAAGTGAACAACTCTCCAGGATATTGGCTACTGGGCACAGGGAAAGCCTGGCGATAATGTTTATGGGTTAAAAACAAGAACATTTAAGTGAAAGTCTGTGTATTGAGCACTGTTCCTTGCCCTATTCTAGATCCCAGTATTCTGACATGCATTTACTAATTTCAAAACATCAATAATAAAGCAAAAATACTGAAAGAAAAAAATTCAAAGGAGAGAAAATAAGCCATAGGTAAACAATTCTCATAAGCATCAAACCTCTCATAAGCAATTCTTATATAGAGATTAATAGAAAATTGTTTTAAAATTATGATGAAAATGATTTTGAACTCAGATATATAGATTCAGAAAACAATAAAGTAAGTGGTGTGATTACCAATTTTCAGTTATACAAATTTACACATTTATCTTTGAATAGCTTAAGGATAAAAGCCTGGTAAGGAGTTTGAAATACTCCATAGTAAATAATTAGTAGAAAACTAGTAGAATTTTAGAAAAGTAAAATTCACGAAAAAGAAATATATTTTGTTAGGTTGAGAATAATCTTTTTGTTATTAAAAAAATCTTGCAATGGTGGGATAAATTGGATTGATACAAGCCATATATGACAAACCCACAGCCAACATCATCCTGAACGGGGAAAAATTGAAAGCATTCTCACTTAGAACCAGAACCAGACAAGGTTGCCCACTATTTCCACTTCTTTTCAACATAGTGCTCGGAGTCCTTGATAGAGAAATTAGACAAGAGAGTGGTATTAAGGGCATCCAAATGAGGGCAGAAGAGATCAAACTCTCACTCTTTGCTGATAATATGATATTA
>CAUYMX010059837.1:0-29180 GCA_963573855.1 Lepilemur septentrionalis | reverse complement strand
ACAATGGAATATTACTCAATTTTAAGAAATGACAGTGAGCTAGCACCGCTTATATTATCCTGGATTAAGCTTGAGCCCATTATTCGAAGTGAGGTGACACAAGACCCGAAGAATGGGCCCCACTTGTACTCGCCATCAAACTGGTATTGACTGATTAACACTATGGTGCTCAAATCATGGGAGTGATCATAAATTCATTAAATAGAAATCATGCCATATTATCATGCCATGCCTTTCTATACCTAAATTGCCTCTAACCCAACCTAAGGATAATTAAGAAAGTGCTTTATGTGTTATTTAATGTTAGCCAGGGTAATAAAAATTTTAGTTATAATAGGCAAATTATATTCTCTGACCTTAATATATGGGACCTGTCTTCCTCCTTTAAGACGCTTTTTCTTGTGCTAAGCAGTATCTGTGCTTTTTCACAGAGCTTCGTTATTGTTACCTAATTTTCCAACCTCTTGTTTTTTGATTGTTACAACCTTGGTAATAATGTAAGATTGAATAATCTATCGGCTCTTCATTAAATTAGAATATAAAGTTTAATCTTATTAAAATGACACACAAAGCTCTTTGTAACTTGGCTCTATCAGCCTCATCTCCTACTGCTCCCCCTTTCACATTTTTGCTGCATCATTATCAGATTACACACAGCCCTCACAACACGGCAATTAGTTATTTTGAACATGTTCCTTCTACTCAGAATGACCTTATCTGTATTAGGTCTTTTGGATGATTTCTAATTCTTCAACAACCATGCAAATTACCATTTCCTCTGGGCAGTCCTCTGTAGACAGTTAATTTTTCCCTCCTTACATCACCCGACACCATGAAGATTATTCATTTGGATGTAAAACTTTCTAGCGAGCATCTTGAAGGCACCGATCATATGCTTATCATTGTGCTTGCAAATTATAGGTGCTCAACAAATATTCTGATAAATTAACTATGAATTTGTATTGTAAGCTCCTAAAATAGTGCATTTGAATTGAAAAAAAGAATATATTAAAGGCATTTTATGATGGTTTTTGATAAGTCTGATTTTGAAAATTTACAGAACTAAGCAAATTATTAATGAATTCCAATTTCTAGAAAAGAAATGGAATTATAAATCTTCAGCATTTTTACATTAAATACTTCGGCCAAACATAAGGTGACACCACTGATCCTATGGATTTTTACACTATTTTCCTAGGTGAAACTTGAAGTATGTGCCAATTTTAAAAGATCAGTAAATAGTTGAGGAAACTCTAACTAATCTTCCTCTGAAATTCCAAAATAATTGAACTCTAATAATCTGTGAAACAAATGACTCTCACCAAATCAAGAAATCTTCATTACTATGATCAATCTTCATCTGTCTTCACTGAACATTTTCTACAGCAGTGAACTTATGTCTTTTTTGGACAGCCTTAATTATTAAAAACGTGTCTTATACTCATAGGCAAATTCTACCCCCATTATGTCCCACAGCTGCTTTGCCCCAAAGTGACTACACAGAGGTCGCTAATTTTCATGGGATTCTTCACATGTTTGAGGTTAGCTGCCTGCATTCCTGTCTCCAGAAGAAGATACTTATCCCCATAATCGGCTTCCAGGCTCATTTTGGGGTTGACCCTCTTCTAGACAATTGCTGTTTGCCTATTACCGTTATTTGTAAATAAACAGACCATAATTTTTGAACATTTAATAATCAGAAATCTAGTATTTAATAATCACTTACTAATAATGATTAAATAATCAGAACTATAGCAGCATTCTCCCAACATTCAAAATACCACTGAAATAAGCCATACAGTACATAGGGAGTAAATGATCATCATCAAAAAATATATATATATATATAATGATAGAGCACCATCAACATGCTAGAAAACTGTAGGAAATTCCAATAGATAAAATGCCCAGGGGACACAAAATGAATGATCAGTTTTTATTCATTTTGCTTTGTACTTTTTTGAGAAATTACAACATACATCTTGGCTATGTAAATCTTAAAAACTCACTCACTGGACTGCATTCCTGTCCAATGACAAGGCTATACACCTAACTCAAGTTAGGCCAACAAGACTGATGCTTCCAAGAATCTGAATTGTAAGTGAATATACAGTTTGGGTTAAAGGTGACTGATGCTGTGTCTTATAATGGCAGTACTTCAAAAAGAAAACCATGATAACAACCTAGACTTCCTTCAACTGAAGAATAAATAAATAAAATTTGAGATATTCATAAATTAGAATATTATTCAGCTATAAAAAGGCATGAAATCAGGATATTAAATACATGCTATGACATGAGTGAAATTTGAAAACATCATGCTATGTCAAATTAGCCAAACACAAAAGGCCACATACTGTGTGATTCCATTTCCACTATGAAATATCCAGAATAGACAAATCCATAGAGACGGAAAGAAGATTAGCGGTTTCCAGGAGTTGTCAGGGAGAGGAGTTATAGGGAGTGAATGTCTAATGGGTGGGGATTTCCTTCTGGGCTGATGTTCTGGAACTAGATAGTGGTGACGGTTACACAGCATTGTAAATGTATTAGATGTCACTAAATTGTACACATTAAAATGGTTAAAATGACAAATTTTATGTTATATATATTTTACCACAATAAAAAAATCATCAAGAAAAAGAAAAGACAACCATTAATTCCTGGTTCTGAGATCCAAAACCTCCATAGTTTCTGTCCTTCTTAAGGTTGGCTTATTTGGCTTTTCCTTCTATTTTATGAGTTACTCAGTAGTTTCCTGATAAATTCCTTTCTGTCTCTGTTTTCTATTATCATATTTTATTACTTTCAAACAAAAAAAACCCTGATTCTCATATCTGTTGTTAAAAGTGTATAGTGACACAACTTTGAAAGATCACTTTGGCAATTATAGTAAAATAGTATCTATAGCTATAGCTAAATATCTATTGGCAGGAGTAGGAACAAATAAATTGTGCTATACTTACATAAAAGGATTTTATACTGAAGTTAAAATGAGGGAACTAAAACTACTAATTTAAAAAACAGCATGGAAGAAGTAAAATACCACAGATAGTTCAAAATACATATAGAGCATTTACATAAAGTTTTAAAACACACAAAAAAACATTACTTTTAATTGATACATACATATTTGTACACATTTCTGGGGTACATGATATTTTGTTGCATGCATAGAATGTGTAATGAGCAAGCCAGAGTATTTAGTATTTGAGAGTATTTATCCATCACCTCAAGTATTTATCATTTCTATATATTAGAAACATTTCAAGTCTTCTCTTCTAGCTATTTTGAAAAATACAATATATTGTTGTTAACTATGGTTACCCTACTTTGCTATCAAATATTAGAATTTATTCCTTATATCTAAAAATGTATGTTTGTACTCATTAACTGACTTCGTTTCACTCCCCTACCCACACACATACCCTTCCTAGCCTCTGGTAACTATCATTCTACTCCCTACCTCCATGAAATCAACTGTTTTAGTTCCCACCTGAGCGAGAACATGCAATATTTATCTTTCCGTGCCTGGCTTATTTCACTTAATGTAATAACCTAAGGTTTCTTCCATATTGCTGCAAATGACATGATTTCATTATTTTTTATGGCTGAATAGCATTCCATTGAAAACACACTGTATTTTTGTTTCTTCATGCATATATGATAATTCTTTAAAAAGTAAATGTTAAGCCAGGCGCGGTGGCTCACGCCTGTAATCCTAACACTCTGGGAGGCTGAGGCTGGCAGATCGCTCAAGATCAGGAGTTTAAAACCAGACTGAGCAAGAGCGAGACCCTGTCTCTACTAAAAATAGAAAGAAATTAATTGGCCAACTAAAAAAATATATATAGAAAAAATTAGCCGGGCATGGTGGCACGTGCCTGTAGTCCCAGCTACTCGGGAGGTTGAGGCAGGAGGATCACTTGAGCCCAGGAGTTTGAGGTTGCTGTGAGCTAGGCTGATGCCACAGCACTCTAGCCTGGGTGACAGAGTGAGTCTCTTTCTCAAAAAAAAAAAAAAAAAAACAGTAAATGTTAAATACCAAATTTAGAATAGTAATAATGTGGCCGATTTTAAGACTCCTCATGAGGAGTCTTAATATGGTAAGATTTGACAAAAGTAGGTAATAGTCACTTAGATTTTCTTTGTATTATGTACAAATTGCTCTCTACTTTTAAAATATTTCATAACAAATATAGATAAAAGAATGCATATCTTTGAAACTATCGCCCATATATACAAATATTTAAATTTTGACAAACTAGTCACCATGAATTAAAGGGTAAAAAATAAGTATAGGTAAAAATGGATGGGAGGAAAAAAAGCTAGTTACATGGGAAAAAATCAACTTAATCCTGTCTTCATTGCATATGCCAAAATAAACTGGCAATGAAATTAAAGAGTCAAATGTAAAATCCCAATGAACATTTTTAAAAGAAATGGGAGAGTAGGCAAAACATAGCTACTCTTGGGATAGATTATATTATAATATTAAAATCAATAAAGTCATCTATGAATACACTAAGCATTGTTTTTATTGAATATCAGAAATGTCAAAATATTTAAATAAATACATTTTTCTTTAGATGTTACTGAGAAAACTAAGGCTATCAAGTATGAACAACCTTAAATATCTCCCTCCACTTTCTATATATATCCTTCACATACCTATATCCATATACTTATATCCATCTCACTCTTTCCTTATTCCCCTTAGTATCCACTCTAATATTCTTCCTATATTCTTAAATCTATATTCTTTTATACATTCTAGATTTTGCTTCATCCATAATTATCAATTCTTTGTTGCAAACTCATTTTCTAATAATTTCCCCCTGCCACTCTCCCCTTCTCACAAATATGCACTCTCTACTCCCTTTGAAACAATTCTCTTTGACTATGTCCATTTCTAGCTATTCATCCCATCACTCTGCTTTCCCTTTCATTAAAATATCTTGATAGGGTTCGACTAATCCTACATCCACCTCAGCTCCCATTTGCCATTTTTACTTCTGAAATTTTGTTTACAGGCAATACAAGGTGGACTTAGAATAAAGTCCTCTGTGGTCAAATCTTGAGTTAGTTACTTACCTACTAAATAACCTTAAGCGAATTATTTTAGCTTACTATCTATCAGTGTCTTCATCTGCAAAATTGTATGACAGCAATATTTTAATCATTACATTGCTATTATTATCAAAATAATTGCCAATATCAAGGGTAGCTCTTAATGAAGTTCATAGCTAACTTCACTCCTATTGTTGCTTCTTAAAACTCTACTCCCACATTCAAAAATCTACTCTGTCAAAGTAGTCCATAGAGTACATACATAGTGCTCCAACTGTATCTACGTACAACCAACACTCCATTTTAAGTGTACAATTAAATGATTTTCAGTGAATTTGCCGAGGTGTACAGTTGATCACATGAATCGGTTTTTGAGGAATTCCTTTCCCCTATTGAGACCCCTAATTCCACTCCCCAACTACTTTTCAAGCATAACCCACCCCTCCACAGTGACCCCCCTATTTCCTTCTTTTTAAAGGCTGAATAGTATTCTATTATGTGTGCGTGTGTGTGTGTATAAATGTATACGTATCACTTTTTAAAAATCTGTTCATCCATTGATGGACACTTAGGCTGTTTCTGTGTTTTGGCTATTGTGAATAATGCTGTAATGAACATGAGATTGCAGATATCTTGTCAACCTACCAATTTCAATCTTTTTTGTGTATATTAGAGATGGGAATGGTGCGTGATATGGTAATTATATTTTTAGTTTTTTGGGGAACCTCCATACTATTTTCTGTAATGGCTATACTAATTTACATTCCCACCAACAGTGTACAACGGTCCCCTTTTCTTCACATCTTCATCAAAACTTATCTTTTGTCTTTTTCATAATAGCCATCCTAACACGTATGAGGTAATATCTCATTGTGGTTTTAATTTGCATTTCCCTGATGATTAATGAAGTTGAGGATTTTTAAATATATCCTCAATATTTGCATATGGCCATTTGCATATCTTCTTGTTAGAAATGTCTGTTTAGATATTTTGCTCATTTTTAAATTCGGTATTTTGTTTTCTTGCTATGGAGTTGTTTGAATGCCTTATATATTTTGGATACTAACCCCTTATCAGATATGTGGTTTGCAAATGTTTTCTCCCATTCAGTAACTTGTTTCTTCAGTCTGTTGATTGTTTCTTTGGCTGTGCAGAAGTATTTTAGTTTGATGTGATCTCATTGAACTATTTTTGCTTTTGTTGCCTGTGCTTTTGTAGTCATATCCAAAAAAATTATTGCCCAGACCAATATCATAGATCTTCCCCCCTATGTTTTCTTCTAGTATTTTTACAGTTTCAGGTCTTCAGTTTAAGTCTTTAAAACATTTTGTATTGATTTTTGTATATGGTAGGAGATAAGTCTCTAAATTGTCCAAGCCTATTGGCTAAGGTACAAATGAGGCAGAGATTTAGGTAAGAGGTTTAGTCAAGTAATAAACATTTGGCTGAAGATTTTTTTGGTGCTGCTTCCCTTGAGAAGCTCAGAGTACCTTTGTATGGCGAGTTCCACACACAACTTAGTTTAACAACTGAACTCGTAAAACTTTTCTTATCTAGGGTGAACAAATCACATTACATAAAGTGACTTTGAAGTGCTTTAGTCATTTTAGTGCTTTAGTGCTTTCGTGATATAGGTACAACTTATAAGAGTATGCAAATGATTCATTTAGCCAAAATGGGTTGCATAAACTGATTTTATCTAAAACAACTTAAAATAAGAGAATTGATTAATTGAAGACTTTATGATACCTCAGCTGAAGAGTCTCCATTTACTGTAGAGGTACGTACCACTTTATCCAAAGTTAAGTGACATCAAGTAGCAGAAAATGCAAATACATGCTTTAGAGAGCCTGATTTTCTAGATCAGCCCACAGGGCATGGAGGTGGTCCTTGGGGATGAAGTGACTCATGCTCTGAACCCTGCCTAAAAGCTATTAATCTTTCTTTTTTTTCAGAACACTGTTAACATTTTTAGCATATTGAAGTACAATTGAGCACGTTGGATAAGGCAATATATTAATAATAGAAGAAAAGCTCCCTGGGAGCTTCCCACAGCTGTCACCCAAAGAGATCAAGAAAGCTTGCTCCCTGCCCTATCACAAAGCACTAGGCATCTTTTCCAGACTTCAGCAACCCTAGGGAGCCAGGAGCCCACCACCCTCCAGAGAGGGTAAATCTGCCGTATGGCATTCCTGCTATCCTCAGACCCAGGAGTCATCCAACCACTTTCAAGTTCATATTCTTATAATACCCTAGGGCTCCTCTCCACTGATTCAGTCTCTCACTCCTCTTATACCCTTTGACTGTGCCATTTGGTATTCCCTGTCTGTGATCAGTGAATGCCTACGTAACCTCAGCTTCCTTCACATACTCAACTTCACCAGACGACTCCTGCAGCATCTCCCAAGCAGAAATTGCTCACCTGCCCATACTCCATTCACCTCTGGGCCAATCGCATGAAACATGCAGGCTATTAATGGTTTGTCCACCCACCTCAAATGGTGTTCTCCTATGGCTGCACCTTGTACCTTTTGTCACCCCAAACTGGTCCATCTTAAAATCCCCAATGTAGACATTCCATTGAAAGGCCATAAATGCCTATATTTCTTATTAGCTTATGTAGCCTATTGGTATAATTGTTTTATTTATTTGCTTCAGTTCTTCAGCATCAACCTTAACTCATGTAACTTTCACCTGACTATTTCAGAATTTTACTCTCTGTCCTCAAAACCTAACCCCTTCTCCCCCGCTTATTCTTAGCAAATGATTTGGACTTTGATTTACATCTACTTGACATAGAAATTTAAATGTCTCAGTCACTTCAAACTCAGTATGTGGAAAAACTTTTTTGAATCCCTCTCCTCTGTGAGAAATTCCTCTCCTTTAGTGTTCTCTCTTTTTCACTTTTGCATATCCCAAAATCTAGTCACTCTAAAATTTAAAATTGTAAACTTGAAATGTTCCTGTTTACAGGCATCCCATTGCCCCTAGTGGTCATACTATCACATGGGCTGGCTGCTAACTGTCTCTTCAGCCTCATCTCAGGCTACTCCTCACTCTTCCGATCTTTTTGTTCCTCCTATAATCAGCATCTTTCATGCCTGCTAAGGTTCTCAGGATCATTGCACAATCTTCTCTGTTTACAATGCATTATACCCAGCAACTAGCTTATACCTTCTTATTCTTCATGTTTCAGCTACCCCTTCCTTCAATGAAACCTTCATTGACTGGCTCTCTACCAGGCTGGGTTAGGTCTTTCTGTTACACAACATGACAAAAAAGTTACATGTCTCATTTAGAATGATTAATATTTCTGTCCTGTCCTCAAAGCAAGCTTCATAATAATAGGATCTGGGTCCATTGTGGTCACCCATGTAGGTTCTCAATAACATCCATTGGAAAAAAATAAATGAATAACTTTGACTCAGTCTGTTTACCATATTTTATAAATTTAATCATTATATCTATATTGTGACTCAAAGTGATGTGGTTTTTCTCTACTAATAGATGACATAACCCCTGTATTCTCTCAATTTCATGCACTCTGCTCTTGGATATCCATCTCCTATCTTTCCAGCTTACTCCCTCTATTTTTCCTATTCCTTCAAAACTTTGGGCTCGTACTCCTGAATGTGAACATTGGTGGAGAAAAACACACAACCACATTGACTGTTCCCACTTTAAGTTCATGCCACAAGCCTAAAATGAGATCCTTAGTTCTACCTAGCAATCGGAGTACCTTCCCCTAGGCTAGCAGTCCTCATCTTTTTTGGCACCAGGGACTCATTTCATGGAAGATAGTTTTCCATTGGGGGGAGAGTGGAAGGGTGGCAGGGGGTGGAGGGGAATGGTTTGCAGCTGCTCTCCAGTGCTATCATCATCACCTCAGATCATCAGGCATTAGATTCTTATAAGGAGCGTGCAACCTAGATCCCTTGCACGTGAGGTTTACAGTAGGGTTCGCACTCCTGTGAGAATCTAATGCCTGTGCTGATTTAGCTGGACGTGGAGCTCAGGTGGTGATGAAACAGATGGGGAATGGCTGTAAATACAGATGAAGATTTGCTCACTGGCTGTGGGCTCACATCCTGCTGTGCGCCTGGTTCCTAACAGGCCACAGACTGTTACCAGTCTGCTGGCTGCTGGGGGTTGAGGACCAGGTCCCTAGGCTGTTCATCCTCCCATTCTCCTGGAAGATTTTCATACCTTTTCCTCTCTCATAGTTTAAATGCTTTCCTTGTCACCTTCCCTCTCAGCTGATATCCTTACTTCCTTCTCCACCGAGAACACTCAAGCATACAAAGAGAAAAAGAAATTTAGATGGAAAAAATAACACCATGCTTGTGTCCTGTGGGGAATAATAGTGCAAACAGGGAAAGAATGTTTGATATGATGATGTTTGAAATAATGATAGAAGAGAGAAGTGACATTGTTTCTGGTGCAATGTTTTACATGGATGATTACACAATCATGTCACTTTTCCTGTCTTAATTTCTCTTTAAAATTTATAAAAATAATTTTATGATATCATTACTTTCTGAAATGTGATTTTTTAAAATACAATATGTCACTGTTTATTTTGCCAAAGTACTACTGTTGGACATTTATGCTATATATTCACTCTGATAATATTTGACACAAATATGTGAAGTTTCCTACTTACTTTGATTATCCTAACTAATATTTGACCTCATGTTATCTTTTGATATAATTTATTATTTTTAAATGGTTTCTTGTTTTCCTTCTTTTTCTGGTTCCTTTTTTTCTATATAGACTACTTTGTTTTTTTCTCTATTAATTTAGATGGTATATACTTTGTGTTCATTCTGATAATATCTATTTTTAGGTAAATATAACATAACTATTATTTTCCTTGAATATTGGTGTCTACTAGCAACTTCCATGTATTATAACACAGAAGTTATTCAACTTGCTTTTGTTTTGTCCATCCCTTCCCCCATTTTGTATCTAATTTTTGTTAGGGAAATCTAAAATTTAAGTCTATGTTATTATTTCACATTTTTATATCATGTTTTCTCTTTCTGTTTTCTTTAATGCTATATTAAGCTTTGCAATGAATTAGTATTTATTCAAACAATTTATTTAAATAGTTTTATTTCTTAGGGACAAATTTTTTATACTATGATTTCTTTTCTATTCTTAAAAATCTTTGACTTTTGCCGGGCGCGGTGGCTCACGCCTGTAATCCTAGCACTCTGGGAGGCCGAGGTGGGCGGATGGCTCAAGGTCAGGAGTTCGAAACCAGCCTGAGTAAGAGCGAGACCCCGTCTCTACTAAAAATAGAAAGAAATTAATTGGCCAGCTAAAAAAATATACAAAAAATTAGCTGGGCATGGTGGTGCATGCCTGTAGTCCCAGCCACTCAGGAGGCTGAGGCAGAAGGATTGCTTAAGCCCAGGAATCTGAGGTTGCTGTGAGCTAGGCTGATGCCACGGCACTCTAGCCCGGGCAACACAGTGAGACTCTGTCTCAAAAAAAAAAAAAAAAATCTTTGACTTTTGATTCTTTTCTCATTTTGTTGGATTACTTCTTCAAATATCTTGTACATAGTGTACAAGTACATAGCGTATGAGTATTCTACACTCTTTGAACATTTGCACATATAAAAAGTTTAATGCAAATTTAGCCTTGTTTATAAGTCTTTTGTTACAACCTTTTTTACTGTTTAAATGTGCTAAATTTTTCAGAGTACAGGTAAAGGATAAATCATATTTCTCTTTACTTTACAACCAGGCAAACAGTGCAATATTTTTGACCAGAAAGCAAATGAAAATTGTGCAGCTGATTTTGGTACTTCAATCTCACCTTCTCTGGTCCCGCTGTGTCCTGCCTACAGGCTTGTTCAAACATATTCACTTGTTTATGATGACACTGTACAAATTACCATGCAAAGTATACAAAGTCTTCTAAATTTCAGCTCTGGTTAGATGTAGTTTATTTCTTGGTATTTGGTATACTTTCATTTTATTTTATTTTTCATGAATATAAGAAAAGTCCTGTGGGATGACTTTATTTATTTATTTAGACAGAGTCTCACTCTGTCACCTGGGCTAGAGTGCCCTGGCATCAGCCTAGCTCACAGCACATCACCACATCTGGCTAATTTTTTTATTTTTTGTAGAGATGGGGTCTTACTTGTGCTCAGGCAGTTTTCCAACTCCTGACCTCAAGAAATCCTCCCAACTCTCAGCTTCCCAAAGTGCTAAGATTACAGGTATGAGCCACTGCACCCAACCAGAGTATCTTTCTTAATTAAAAAGATGTCTAAATAAATATAGTTTGCTATGAATTTCAGATACATCCTATTTGTTTAGTCTATTGAAAGTGATTAGGTAATTTAATTATAATTTTTATTATATAATTATAATTATCAGCAACAATTTTACTATGAAAGTAGCATATAATAATTGTTAATGCATTGATTTTAAATGTATTTAAGTCTCATACTTTCTGAAATTTTCCAGTGTTGTTTTTGTTGTTGTTATTATTATGTTGTTTAAATTCGAATCTTTTGTACTGTAAATAGCTATTCTTCATGGGTAAATCTTCATTGCTAGAACAAATTACATGAACAAGGGAATGTTACCTCTTGTGTATGAAATAAAGGGAAAAATCTGAACTAAGATGTGATAAAATTTCAAGTTTTGATTTAAAGTTTCCTTGCTTTAAGAGTAAATTTCAGTTGATACCATTTCTTCATTTTCAAACTGACTTTGAAAGCATGAGAATGATTATAATTTTAACCTCAATATATTCTCAACATATTGGTACCAGATGGAAACTTCTTGACAATAATAAAATATTTGGTTGTTTCACATTCTTTACTTATTCGTTAAATGCATAGAACATGTTATGAAAATATTAGTACAGACTTATTTTCTGCAATTTAGAAGTCATCCCAGGCCGGGCACGGTGGCTCACACCTGTCATCCCAGCACTCTGGGGAGCTAAGTCGGGAAGATTGCCAGAGCTCAGAAGTTTGAGAACAGCCTGAGCAAGAGGGAGACCCCATCTCTACTAAAAATAGAAAAATTAGCCGGGCATGGTGGCACACACCTGTAATCCCAGCTACTTGGGAGGCTGAGGCAGGAGAATCATTTGAGCCCAGGAGTTTGAGGTTGCTGTGAGCTATGATTGGGCCATTGCACTCCAGCCTGGGCAATAGAGCAAGACCTTGTCTCAGAAAAAAAGAAAAGAAAAGAAAAGAAAAAGAAAAAGAAAAAGAAAAAGAAAAAGAATAATACTCTTTTTTGTTGTGAATAATATCCCTAAAAATTGTGCAAATTCAAAATAGAATTGTAGGGATTAGAATGCTGCATGATGTTGGTAACTAGATCCTTTTGTCTTATTTAGAAGTTTTTGATGAAAATATTTATTATGAATGAATGACAGCTGTCAGTTTATGTAAGATAGCTAAATATCAAAATTATTTAAAAAGAGATTCTTAAATTTTATTATTGTTGAAAAACAGCTGGAAACAACATAGATTCTTTGAATCTTTAATAAATCAACATTGATTTGAATAAAATCTGTGCTTATTTTCATAGCACCTGCATAAGTTTGAATTTTATTGGTGATGTAGAAAATCCATCTTTTGGATTGAACAGTGGTGAGGCTTTATAAGGAAATGAGAGAATTTCAAAATATTCAAACTTCTAAGGTTTTTATATAACATTATGCATCTGAGATATGAGAAGCATTTTGTTTCCTAAAATATTTGTGGAGAAGGCAAATATATAACATATAGGAAATGAAAACACATTGAATTGCATATCATGGATTAAATGACCAGTGTTTCAAAAATGTAGCCTGGCTAATGATCTGAATGACTTCCAGATTTGAATTTTACCTTTCTCTTAAAATTTTTACAGCACACGTCAAACGTTTGAGATTTTTCCCTAGAAGTGCCAAAGTGTCATTCCTCCCTTTCTTTTAGATAGTAGAATCATTGAAGAGAAACAAAACGCTTAGGGGAATAAGAAGGAATTAGGCAAAATCAAAAACCAAAAATCAAACAAACATGAAGGTAAACACAAAACCCTGATATTTCAAAGTTACGAGAGTTATAAATAACAACAAAATTTTTAAATTAAACACTTTGTGAAGTTATTTATGAACAATGTCTTGTAAGTAAGAACATTCTCCCCAATCTCTAATCCGCTGCCAGTCTTTACATATCTGCTCTTTGGCCAAAAATGCTTCTATAACAACTTTTTCTTTCATTTGCCCGTAGTCTATATCATGACTGAGACTGTAGGGGTAAATGAAAATGAACCAGATCTACCCAAAAGGAAATGTGGGAAGGTGGAAGGTGGGGCAGTGGGGGAATGAACACAGATGTAGTTTGTCTTGATCCTGGTTGAGGGAGATTTTAAAGAGATCAATGCCTTTTCATATTTGCAGGTATTATTTTAAGTGGTAAAATTAATTGTTTTTCTCTAACGGATTTAATTAACCATATTTGATCTACTGATCCAGTTTTGTGAACTGAAGATGTGATACATGAAATATAACAAGGTTAATGTTAATTAATTATTTTTAAAAGGAGCCTCAGTTGTATAGAATTGTGTTAGTCATAATGCTTGGTTTGTAGACAGATGACCTTCATTGTTCCAAGCAAGGTCATCTTTTATATTATGAATGTAGATTTGGGTGTATATATGTATGTATTAATATAATCAGAACCCATGAACTCAAACCTTAATCAAGAACTAGCCATTTCCAATTATTTATATGTATATATATTCATCTTCATTCTATCCTTCTAGCTCTCACCTCTAAATATACACTGTCCTGAATTTTACAACTATCATTTTCTTGCTCTGTTTTTTTGAGAGCAGCTTTATTGGGATATAATTCATATAGCAAACAATTCATCCACTTAAAGTATGTAATTTAATGATTTTTAGTGTATTCACATAATTATACAATCATCACCACAATCAATTTTAGAACATTTTTATCACCCCCAAAGGTAGCCCTGTATCCTTTGCAGTCACCCTCAATCTTCTCACCCACTGCAGCCCCAGATAACCACTAATCCACATTCTGTTTCAATGCATGGATTTGCCTATTCTGGACATTTCTTAGAAATGAAATCCTACAATAATGGCATCATTTGTTACTTGTTTCTTTCACTTCGCATAATGTTTCCAAGGGTCACCATGTTGTAGTAAATACCAGTTCTTCATTCTATTTTATTGCCAAAAAATATTCCATTATATGTACATACAACATTTCATTTCTCTATTCATCAATTGTTGGGCATTTGGATTGTTTCCTCTTTTTTGACTATTATGAATAATGTAGTTATGAACATTCATGTACACTTTGTGGATATATGTTTTTATTTCTTCTCTAGGATATACATTTAGCAGTAGAATTGCTGGTCATGTGGTAACTTAATGTGTAACATTTTGAGAAATTGCCAGATTACAATGTCATGCACGATTTTACATTCCTACCAACAGATTACAAGGGCTCAGTTTTCTCCACATAGATGCTAACACTTGTTATAAATACTTTAGTGCGTTTGAAGTAGTATCTCATTGTGGTTTTGGTTTCATTCATGACTAATGATGTTGAAAATCTTTTCATGTGCTTAGTGAGCATTTGTATATCTTTTTGGAGAAATGTCATTTAAGATCCCTTGCCCATTTTTAAATTGGATTGTCTTTTTATTACTGAATTATTGAAGCTGTTTATATATATAGACATAAGCCTCTTATAAGATATATGACTGACATATAACTTCTTCCATTCAGTAAGATGTCTTTTCACTTTCTTGATGGTGTCCTTTGAAGCACAGAAGTTTTTAATTTTGATGAAGTCCAGCTTATCTATTATTTCTTTGAAAACACTGCCAAATCAAAGGTCATGAAGATTTATCCTTGCTTTCTTCTAAGAGTTTTATAATTTTAGTTTTTATATTCAGATCTTTGATTCACTTTGAGTAAATTTTTGTTTATCCTGTGAGGTAGGGGTCCAACATCATCTGTTTGGATGTGGTTATCTACTTGTCCCAACACTATTTGTTGAAAAGGCTATTGTTTTCCCATTGTATTGTTTTGGCATCCATGTCAAAAATTAATTGACCATAAATGTGAGGGTTTATTTCTGGACTTTCAATTCTATTCCATTGATTAATATGCCTATCCTTGTTCAATTATCATGGTCCGTGGACTTTTATCTTTTAAATTAGTTCGTGTATAGTTTTTGTTTGCAATGATACAATATTCTTTTGGGGGTTAAAAAATTATGTAAAGGTATAACCATATGTATTCTTTCAGAACAGTGTTTTCAGTCAAGATTTTCTAAGATTTACTAAGATTTTAAGTTACTAAGATTTATCTATGTTGTACATAGCAATAATTTAGTTATTCCACTCCTGTGTAATATTTTGTTGGTGATATACCTCACTTTCTTTATCCAGTGCCCTTTCTATGAGCATATGTGTCATTCACTCTTCCCCCTTCCCCATTTTGTACAGTTTTTCTATGAAGATTCTCGTACATATTTCCTAAGACACATGATTGAAGGTTTTTTTGGGTTTCTTAGGGATGAAATTGCTCCATCCCAGATATGTGAGTTTTTAATTTAATAGATACTCCTAAATTATTTTCTTAGTATCATTCTCCTATCAGAAATGTATAAGAAATTCTATTGGTTCACCAACTCCTTACAGTTGGTGCTTTGACAAGACTTCATGAGTTTGTCAGTTAATGCTGTGTATTGTTCTCCTTATAATCTTGCTTTGCATTTCCTTGATCGTTAGTGAGATGAAGCATCTCTTTATATGTTTATTGCCTGTATGCATTTCCTCCTCCATAAAAGACCTTTTATGTTTTTGCCCATTTTACATTGGGTTATTTAAGCTCTTCTTATTGATTTTTAAGATTCATTTTGTGTAACTTGCTGCAAACCCCTTTTTAGTTATATGTACTGTAAATATTCTGAATTTGCAGCTTGTCTTTTTAACTCCTTAAAGGTATGACTTACAATTTGTATTTTTTTTTATTGTAGAGTACATTTTGTATCATCAGAAACTATTCTCTCTATATAAATTATTTATACTTTACAAAAAGATCTGAAAGTTTTCATTCAACATTGAAGACCATTTGGAATTGAATTTAGTATGTGAGCTGAAAAGAGGAGCCAGATTTATATTTTCCCTATGAATAACCATTTTTTACAGCTGTAGTTATTAAATAGTTCCATGTCCCCCACTTAGGGTTTTTGAGTAAGGGTCTGCGATGTTCAGAGATGCATTTTCTGGAGATAAATCTGTGTAGTAGAGAGTGAGTGGCTTCTATGAGAATCTGGAGATTTTTAAACCAATTAGCAAGATTTATAAAATGCAGAAAAGAGGCTCTACAATCTGAACTATGGTATTGGCAATGGGAGAATAATAAAAATGGAATATGATTAACTGGAGTATGTAGCACTTGCGCCTATAGGGTATACCCCTTCTCTATTCTTCATTCCTCTTTTGTGTCAGGTCAGGGTCAATTCAGTTCCTACACCCTCTTCTTAGCCACTTGATGTGCACAGACACCTATCTTAACGGCTTTTCAAAATATGTATCCCATTGGGGTCCAGCTCTTGACGATGGGAATGATGTTGGTACAACAACTAGTAGCTACTATTTGTAGAGTGTTTTGCATATCACAAAACTGGTATACACATTAACTAATTGCTAAGTCAGGGGGATATAACTGATCTCAACTTATAGATGAGTGTTAATGAGGTATATATCTCTTCCATTTTGGTTATTTATCTAAAGAGGCAAAAATGCCTTTAAGTCTTCTTTTGTTTTGCAGTATGTTGAGTGAGTTCTACTGACAAAGTAACGGGTCATAAAACGTACATGTAGTGTGAGGGCCAAAGACCTAGACTTGAGGCCCAGCTTCATAATCTACTGCTTGACCTTGGGCTTTCATTTAACCTTTCTTAATTACAATTAGTGTCTCTGTTAAATGGGGGTGATAAAATCCACATGCCTTGTGGTGAGAAGAAACAGTATATGTGAAAATATTTTAAAATTGTATAAATATTAATTTTTATATTTTATAACTTGTAGAGACTAAAAGGCCAGATTTTGGAATGAGTTAGCCTTGTGTGCAAAGTTGTGATTTGCCATTAACTACCTGTGTATCCACTTAATTGATTTGAGCCTCAATGTATCCATCTTTAAAATGTTCATAATAATATGTCATAGAGATTTTGTACAGATAGAGGATAAGTTAAGTAATGAGCATAGTGCTTGGTGCATAGGTACATGTTTTGTATGTTTTAGGCAATGTGTCCAGCTTAAAAAAACTCTCCTTTAATTCTTGACTCTAGCTTTCAATCATAGCTTCTGGTTGAGGTAACTGTAGCTTTCAGTACTACCTATGCCTTGTTATTTACTAATTCGAGGTGTTGCATATTTACGTTTTCCTGGTGACGCCATTTACACTGACTAGAGAGGGTGTACTGTGCCTCTGAGAGTTGTGTAATTTGGTGGCCTGTTCATTTCTTGCATTCTTAATATGATTCTTCTCTATTAGCTCCTTCGCTTTGGTTTGAGTTCCTGTCACTGACTCACGTCTAGTTTCCCACTTAAGGTAAAATTTTTAGTCATATATGTTCTGAAATTTATTAAAAAATCCTTGCCCATCAAGATGCACACAATCTAATCAGTTGAGACTCACTAAATGCATTCATAGTGGGAATTCATTTCTGTTCACATAATTTATAATCATATTTGGAACTTTGGATAATTATTTTTCATTTGGAGAAAGAGTAGATTTTTAAAAAATCTCTAACTGCAAATGAAAATGAAAACCATTTGTCAAGCATCCTGTTTGTGGTTTCAGTTCAGATTTTTGGTTTATTCTCTGTGGACATGAATGGATATAGCTCTCTTCTGCTTTATATTTCCTCACACATATTTTTAATATATACTTTTTTCATTTATATCTATGTTGTTGCATTAAAAAATAAAATAAAAACCTCTAAAAATAAGAAAGAAGATCCCAACAAAAGAATGGGAAAAGACTTAAAAAATCCTACTAGAAAAAAAAAAAACCCCAGGAAATTGAAATTACCACATTGATTTGTTTTTCATGTTCAAATTGGAAAAGATTCAAATAATAATGCCAACTGTTGACTAGGGCACTTGGAAACTCATGTATTGTTAGTGGGAATATAATCTTAAAGCAATGTGAATATAAACACTTCCTGGGGGAAAATTTGGAAATACTATGAAGAAAATCTTTAAAAAGCAGCAATTTGACTGCTTTTTTGTAAAAGTGTGTAGATTTCATTCAGGCTCCTCATACTGTTTGGATGTAGAGATATAAGCAAGGCCAGAGAAGTTAGGTCATTGACTCTATCCTGCATGCATTCTAGGAAGAGGCATAGATTAATAATTTACTTGCTTTTTCTTAAAGGCTGTTGTATTTTTCTTTTAATAAACAGTGACTCTAGGTACAGAACATCTGATTTGCCAACAATTATGATCTTTGAGTCAGTCCTCTGATGACTGCCTAAAACTGGTTACTACACCTATATTCCTTATGAAAATATTTTTTAAAATCTGAGGCAAAGCACAAACAAACAAAGAAGCAAAATATCTGCTATACTCCAAATGCTGAATCACTAAGGTATTTCCAGGGGTTTGGAACTTTTTTGCAGGTAAAACAAATTTAGCTAATTTGTGTAAATGGCTTTTACCTCTTTTAACACTTGACTCATGGTTGTCTCATTGCTGCTTAATGGAAATAATCCAGGAACTTAAATTAATAATTTTGTGATAAAAATGGCATATATTAGGGAAGGCTTTTATAATATATTCAGTGCCTGAGTTATTGAATTATTGATAAACAAATTACTCTGCACTGCTAACAAGTACCAAAAATAATTTCTATCAAAGAAAAGCTTAACAATAGAAAGGTCACAAAATTAAAACTGGAAAAGGTATTTTCTTCAAATACAGACAAAAATAATTTATAATCACTTTATTTCTTTTTCAAAATACATATGAAACAGAGTAAAACTATATTTCAAGTGCTTTTCCATTTTCTTTTACAAAAGTAATCATAAACTGTACACTTCATAACAGCTTTGAGGTTTCATTGTTACATAATTCATCTGAACCTGACAAGTTATGATCACACATTCTAAAGAAGACATTGTAAAAATACTGCAATGTGTAACATCTTTAAAGGTGGTTGCAAAAAACATTTGTTCTAAGTAATACAATTATATGCTGTCAAGTTTCACAAATGGCTGGTTACCATATACAAAAGCCAGAAACACGAATTTCAAAAGATTTTAAAATGTCTGTTCTATAATACGGAAGTCAAAGATATTGATTTGAACAATGGCTAAGTATTAAATCACAAACTTCAGTTAAAAAGTCACCTTATGAACAATGACTGAAGGGTCCAAAAAAAAGACCAGATATGATAGATCCAAATAATCTGATGTCATCTGTGAAATGAAGATTTTAGTGGTTCCTGCCAATTTAGAAAAATTGGCAAGTATCTTGGACTATTCACAGTGGAATCGTCAAAAATTTACAATGTGAGGCAGTTCCCTTTTATTTTGACTTCTTGTTTCTTCAGTCTGAAATCAAAGTTTCACTTCATGTATTCCTTAATTTCTCCATATTTTGCAGACAAACCCAATCACTTCTTAGTTGAAAGGGTCAATAACATTTTAATGTGAATGACATCAACTTGGGCTGGGCTTTTTGCTTATAAAACAAATATAAAGGCAAATATTTTGTATATTAGAGTTGTTCTACCTACTTTTTATTTATACACTGATAAAATTTATGAAGCTATTCACACTGAAGATTACTAGTGTTCTTTAAATGGAAAGCTTAAGGGATATTTTTAAAGAAAAAAATTATAATGAAATCCACAAAATGATCTTATCTAGATATAAATAGAACAAATCATGCAATTTTTATAGAGAATGATTCTGTGGACAGTTTGTACATAGCTTTATAGCTTTTTGGGGGTCCACAAACTTTATTCTACAGCAAAATCATAGCCAAATGTAATTCCATGTTGATGTTCAGATTAGAAAGAAAAACAAAATTTTGAAAGAGATAACAAAATAAATATCCAATGCACTAACTTTTCATCGTTGAGGTTTATTTCTCTTCACATTTTTGACTTATATCTATAATATTCATTGATATCCAATAAATTATTTTTGAGAGAAGGCCTTCTGTGCACAGCAGATGTAACTTACAACAAAATTTTACAAGAAAACGGCTGCTTATTTTTACCCTCTGGTGACAAGATCAGGCATAGTTTTGCTCTTTGGAGAGGGTTCTCATGGTCCAGGTGAGTTTAGAAGAAATTATTGTCAGTTTTAGATTAAATTATTTCCATATACATGTATCTATTATTAGCAAGTAATTTCTAGTGTCTCAGTACAGCATAATTCTAGTCAATTTCTCCTGGTAGGAGTATATTTAAATCATTTCAGGCATGAAGAAGTCTATCTTTTCTCTTAAACATCTTCTACTTATTTTTTCAATCAAGGTTTCTAGAATTCAAAATGTTTGCATTCAATAAATCAATAAATCAAACTTCAGCCCTTAATTTAGTGCTTTCTTTTTTCAAATCTCTGTAGCATGATGTTGTCATGCTCCAAAATCAAACCCTGGTTTCCTATCTTCATGATGAATAGGATGAAAATGAAAATAATTTTTTACTTTGAGAAGAAAACACTTGAACCAAATATTAATTAACTGCCACTGTTCAAATACACATCTTTTTGGTTAACTGTTAATGGCATATGAAAAGTAATTACCAATACATCTTTTATTAAATTACCATTCACTTTAATTAACAGAATACTAAGTAAATATAGAAGAGTCTTTTAATTAAATAGGAAATTCTACCTAAAAGGATATCACTGAATAACATATTGGAAATAGCATTTAGTTTAATTAGCTCTGTTTCCCATGTAAAATATAAACACATTATTTTCTTTTAAATAATGCGTCCTTACAGCAGGTTCAGATGAATCATATTCTCAGCCATGTCACTGAGTTAACTATTAAATGCTGTGTCATGGGTTATTTTTTTTTTTTTGAGCAATGTCAGAGAAATTACTTTCCTCTAAAAGTTAAAATATTATACAAAGGAATTTTTTGATTTTGCATCTTAATATCTTTATTTCCATATGCTTTAACATTTTTGCTTAACTATCATTTACTTATGTGAATTCTTACTTTATTTTACCTTCAGTTCTTTTGAATCATTTCTCATTGACAGTAATACATTTTTAGTCTAAAGATTAAAAAGCTCAGATCAAGTCAAGTACCTCAGAACAACTGGAGTTGCTTTAAGAACAAGTTGTGAAGGAGACAAATCTCTGTGTTTTCTTTAGATTTAGTAGAGGTTGAATGATTTTTTAAAATTATTATCAACTCCAGATTTTTTAAAAAAATTACTAGGTCATGAAATTACCTGGTTATAATCACAGCTAAGTGGCAAAAAAAAAAAAAAAGTCAGACTAACTCCATTCCATAAAAATATATGTTCTTAAATAATATCAAGTACTCTTTTTAAAGAGGTAAAGAAATAATCATGTGTTAAATGTAAAAATTGTATGTGCCTTTATTTGTAATAGTCTTTGGCTCTTTTGGTAACTCATCCTGAAGTAAGTTATATTTTGTTTTATGAATAACAAAAGTTGACACAGGGATGGAATTTTGACTTTGTCAATTTTGAAGTAATTAATCATTAAATGAAACCTTTAAGAGATTCATAACTCTTTACTGAGTCTGCAGAATTTTAAAATAAACTTTATAGGAGAATAAACACAGTTGGAAATTTCAATTAAACATCACAACCAAATAGATTCAAATGTATTTGCTTTTATCTAAAACCTGAGTCAGTTGTGATCAGTTTGATCAGTTGTGATCTCCCTGCAGTAACTAGAACGTGCACACACTTCCCAAATCTGCATAAGAAAGTGGGTGCTTGGCTCTGCTTTCCTGCTTCTACTCCCCTGGCACTAGTCCTGATGATATTTGTTACTGAGCTGTGAATATATTAATATGACAAATTTTAAATGTAAAATGAAGTACCAGAAACAGGGCTGGCTTGGCAAAAAAATTAAGATTGTCAAGAAAAATATTATTAGGAAACCAGTGTGAAAAAGCATGAAATGTTCAGAGTTTTGTGAAGATTATGTACTCTACAAACATTAATGTTCTTTTCATATTCAGTTTACTCATTCCCCTGATTGTTGATGAATCAGGTATAAACAACAACAAACCCTAAAAAACTGAAAAGAACACCAGTGTTGTTAGGCTAATGAGTCAACACTTGCTCCTTTTTCCTAGACTTATGTTTCCTAAATCCCTGAAGAAGTCCCTGAAGTGAGATATTCATTGTATACCTGAACTACAACTTCATAAAGTGTCAGTAGCTGTCATTAAAATGTGATGTCCCACACAAATTAGAGGAGGATATTTCTAACATCAAATCTTATTTTAAATACTGAAACTAAAAATACTTCATTTTCAATCACCAGTAGAAACAGATAAGTTATACGTATATGGATGTGTGGGCTGTATAGAGAGTGGGTGTGTTGTGTTAAAAGAGGAAGGATTACATGTTTATAATATGAACTATCATTTTTAATAATCACACTTTATCAATCTGAGGTTAAACCTCCCTCATGTATTATGGGAAAGATGAGTTGTGGTGAATTTCCTCCCTTTAATCTTTTCACAGGATTAACAAGTACTCTGGCATGATGAGTTTATTCTAACTCTTAGGAAACATTTTTTAAAAAATTATTTAAAAAACTTATTTTAATCTGTAATCCCCATATTTTTTTAAAGTCTCCCAATTGGCTGATGGTTCATATTTTTTCATGGCAAGCATTGAAGTGTCTATGGATCAATAAGAAGTCCTTAAAATATGTTTTTGGATAAAAGTAATTATTATACTCATTTAGGAAATGTAGTTGCTAATTTGTTTAATATTTTAAGCTGCAGCAATATCTACTAATAATGCCATTGTCTCCAAAAATGTCATTCTATTAAGAGTATAACTTTTGTCTTGCCATTTGAAAATTTTTATATCCCAGTAAAACGAAGAGTTCCAAAATGGAAGTGTGGAAGGTCATCTTGATTCTGCCTATAATAGCAAAGGATTCTTTTAGGCTTGATAAGGTAACCAAATGTTTTCAAACAGGTTCCTTGTATTATTTTCAGTGAGAAAATGTTAGCTAGGAATCCTTGTCATTAGGATAGTATAAACATTTTTGAAAAATTTTTAGTAAAACTACGTTTGCCTTTAAAAGGTTAATGTAAAATATTAACCTCTTAGTGGTAATGCAATCATTGTGAGAGATGCCCACAAACAAAATTTCAAGGCTTTTAAATTTTTATTCATTAATATTAAGAAATGGAATTTTACGAAAATAAAAATTTCATAATTGCTGAGAAAATTTTCTCATCCTGATAAATGTTTTTATTTTCTTGTCCTTTGTTTTTAAACAAACAAACAAAAAAACCTTCTCTCTTAGAATAAGCTGAAATATGCACTATCTATACTACACATCTCAAAAGTAAGGTTGGGGTAATCCAAAATAGATGCCTTCCAATAGGACCTGAAAATGAGACAAAAAAGTTGACCTGATTTAAAAGAAAGTTCTGTCTTGTAAAAACATTTGCATAGTCTTTACATCTAGTGGCCTGATCCTTGATCCTTAAGAAGGCAAATGCCTTTCACGAAAGGACTGGAGGTCTTGGCCTTTACAATTAATTTGTTTATTTTAATTAAATGATGAAGTTGTATTATTTACGGTATGTTTCTATAGTTTGCGGAAAAATAAATCATCCTTTCTTTAAGAAAATACTCAGTTTCAATGATTAGCTTCTGATCGGGTTTAAAAGTCACCATTACTGTGTACAATTTAAACGACAATGAGCACAGGCAGTTTAGTTGTACCTTTGGTGTCTGTTAATATGATCTACCAGAAACACAGGGCCTACACGATAACTTCATGTCACAAAAATAACATGTCACAAAAAATACACGTCACAGTATTTGAGAATCTTACACACACTTTAGAAATGAACTTCTGATTCTATTCACTTCGGAATACTAATGCTACATTTGAGATTATTAGAATTTAAAAAAATATCAGTTAATCGGTACAACAGATGTTTGAACTAATATAACAAGAAGACAGTATAAAATAGTAGCCATAATGGCTCAATCTCCACTTTCCAGTCACTAAATATCACTTCTGAAATTTATATTCAAAATGATTCTTTAAATTTACAGCTTTATCTGTATGTTTTAAAGAACAAGCTTGAGAGTTAGCAGAGCCAAACCTCACCAAGAAAAGAATTTGCTGAGATAAAAGAAAGATATTATCAGATAAGTAACATCAATTTTACTGTGCAAAGACTTAATGCTGTGTAAGTTAAGTTCAAATTTCCTTTAAAGTTTATGTAGAACCATGTGCACAATTGGAAATGAACGTAGTTGTAACAAAATCAAAACCATACATATGTGACATGTGCTACTTTATACAATAGCAGCGTAAACTATATTTAATTTTTGATAAGTATTAATCTTCAAAAAAACTTATTTCTTTGCTTATGCAAAGAATTACAACATAGTAAAACACTCTTTGAGCTAATAGGCATATGACAGGAAGGATAAAATGTCTTATGCATCTAAGGACTATTTGTATTGAAGTAAACTGTATTAAGATGTTCAAAGTTAAAAAAAACAGACAAAAGAGTAAATAAAAAATTGCACATCAAGTTTGTACATTACCATGGATATATTTTAAATGAGGAAATCAAACCTTCCACTTTTTTTTTCCTGATCCAATGAGCACATGGTCCTAGATCCTTATTATAATGGTCTTATTTTGGAGGCATTACGGTGTGGAAGGTGGTTTGGGAGATGGACAGGATCCTTGACTATCAAAACTGGTTGCCCGGCCAGGTAACTGAAAGACAGTAATTTCACAATATGTGATCTAGTACAGAAATATAATACAGTGGTTAACTATTGCTCCATTTTAATGGTGAATATTCAACCACAATGTGCAAGTCTCTGAAGAGAAGATACACACGGCTACCCCTGCCCCTTAGGACTTACTAATACCTTCCCCCGTAGCATGAGAGCACATAAAATATAGAATTTACACAGAGCAGGGTACACAGATGTACACAGAGCAGCACTGCACAGACAGCTATTTATGACTGCAGAATAATTTCACATTTTATGGCAGGCTTTTTAGTTCTTTTTAAAATAATTAATGGTTTACTGGAGTGAGGGGAAAATTACTAGGCAAGAGCAATAAAACGGAGGTTCTAGGACACGAGAGACTCCATTCCACTTGCTCTAAGGCAGGAGGTGGTTACAAGGACAGTTAATAAAATGAGAAGGAGGCATTGGGCGGGTCTGAGTAACCAAGATAATTTCCCATGATCCTTAAATACCTATGTGTATTTAAAAAGTTTAATTACCACGAAATAAATTTGATCATCTAGGTAAAAGTAACCAGATTTTCTAAGTGATGCTTTAATCTTTGTTCTACCACCTGTCCCAGTTCTTGAATAATTGTTCTTTTCTCATATTTGTCCCTTCTCTGACGAGAACTCACCTAATTTAAATTATACATTTATTTGTCTCATAGTGCAAAATCTAGCCAGTTCTTAGGTCTACAGTCCATATATTCTGTTTGACCAATGAATGTAGGGGGAAGGGTTAGAAAAAAGGAGCTATTTTGCTGGAGAAGGTACATTTATACATTGTTGTTCACGGACACTCAGTTATCAGATAAACATCTGAGATCTCTTTCTGATGCCCATATTGTGGCTTGTCGTCCTGTACATCTTATTTATTATGACTGAAAAGTGTTCACATGTTCTCAGACACAAACATATGCCTATTCCACAGCTCCCATCATCAGATGAGTGTGTAGCTGCTTATTAAACAGTTATAAATAACTAATATGCTTTAGGTCATACAGAACCTTTCCTCTCACTAGTCAAAAGTTCTTGTTCACATTATCACAATTATTCTGCATCATCTGTGTGAAGCCTATAGGGGGAAGGGGTTCCATTTTCATTAAATACGGAGAAATGCAGTTGTAGACAGAGTGAGCAACCTGCCCAGGATTAGACAACCAGAGGAACAAAGATTAGAACCCACTTCTTCATCCAGTGTGGGTCCCTGCTTAACAAAGCTTTGCTCTCCTTTCTAGAGTCTTAGGATTAATGTTCATTTTTCAAACTTAAAAGAGAGAATAGGAAAAGAATAGTGATTATACAATAAGCAGTAGAGCCTACTTTAGACAATATCCACTGTTGAAACAAAATATAACTTTCCAAGGCTTGAGCTACTCAGAGAATACCTCTGTCTAAACTTCTGAAACTCTAGGGGAAAACATCATGTGACTGGTTATCTCTGTGTGTGTATCTGTGTCTGTCTTTAATGATTTATTATACACTAAATTATGAAGTCAGGTAAAAACTTGGAGCATTCATGTATAAACAGATATCTATGATGACAGTTCCCCACCCTGAGCATGCAATGTTCATACTATGTTCATCCAGTTTTCCCCGCAATGTCCTAAGTGGCGCAGCCAAGGTCACATTTTTGTGACTAAACTGAGATTAGAATCTGGTCCCACAGATATTTAGTGAATTACACCACACAGCCTCTCCCATTCAACCCAGTGCTTAGTGCCAGAACAAGAAGCAGAATATTATCTATGAGGAGATGGTAGATGTATCATTCACTTACTATGTGGCCAGTGTAACTATGCTTTTTATTAAATTGCAGAAAATCCGTCATCTACTACACATCGTTTTGTGAACATGCATAACCTCTCAATTAATCAGGTCATGTAAACTATTTCCTTTGTGACTCTTCAAGAGGCTCTAGCAACTGTCTTTCGGAAAGTAAGCCATCCAACCTATCAACATTTGGTGTATCGAGTAGACTGATGACGAACTTCATGGCTAAAAATCCTGTCAGAAAACAGGTATTGACACTTCCTCTGGTCAATATAACTATTAACAATAGTTTTAATAATATCTAACGTGCGACATTCTGTGCTAAGCACTTGATAGTCAGCATTTATTTAATTTTACTCTGAGTTTACTACTATGATAGAGTCACAGCGGAAACTTGGAGAGGTTAAAGTAACTTGCCGAAGGTTCCACCATATGTAGTCACACAGCAGAGTCAGGTCTTGAACTCAGGCAAACTGATGCCTCAATATTTTTAAAATCTGAGAGCAGTTTTACTTCCTGGCCAGAATTGAGGGAGACATACCTGTCACCTTACATAGCAAAGTCGGATTAGGTGACAGTACCTCTGTTTAGGGATTGTGGGGAACTTTAGGTAAGGCAGCTGTTTTCACAAAAGAGAAGCACAAAAATTCAGTTTCCAGTTAATAATAAACTTACTAGGTTGCCCCAGCACTCACTGTTTTAAGCTTTCAGTCTATGCAAAGAACATAATAGACTTGCAATTTTTACTGGGCTTATTGTCCAAAGGAATATGAAGCCAGAAAGTCTAGTGGTTTTTAAAATCCAAGACACACAGAACTTTGAATACTAAATGTTAAACACAGTGAGACAAAGGCAAGAGCAATCTTTATTGTTGTTGTTTTAAAAAGATAATACATAAAATGTCAGATAAAGGTTAGCAGATAAATAATATGTAAGCAAAAGAGACAAGAGAGAGCAGATGTCAGGAACTCTCCAGCTTACCTCCAGCAAGGGGTGCCAGTGTGTTATGGGTTTTCGGTGGTAGGCCAGCATTTCATTCCAGTGGTCTCGCCCGAGACCTTCCGCATCCAGTCCTGTTCTACACACTCCTATGACCTCATTGTGTCCTACCCTATGATTAGTAGAATATTATACTTTCATTTCCAACATTCACAGATAGATGGGGTTTCACACATCTTAGTAGAATTTTAAACATATGACTAAAACACCAGGTTCTGTGATTTTGCAAATTTTACTACTTCAGGTCAAATGAAAATTATTAAGCAAAGCAAAATTTACTAAATAGTATCAACATTCAAAAGTGAATTTAGATAAGAAGCACACACAAGCCATTTTAGTGCTCTGTAATTTGAACTCATTTCACAGTAATTGAAATAGTGTGAATGAGAAATGCCAGTAGGTACTTACCTATATGATGAGTTTCTTTCTCAGTAGTCCTATTAAATTTAAGTGATGCGAATCAAATCTTGTTCTTTCCACAAAGCTTAATGTTTTGTAATGATGTTTAGACTTCTCACCAAGAGCCCAGTACCCATTTTCTTTTGTATGAGAGCTTATTTAGATGACTCTTAACGATATGTCAGTGTGTGCTGCTGCTTGTACTACAATAAGCAGGGCACGGCTATGTTCAATCCTGTGGCATTTGATTTATTATTGTATAACAGAGAGCACACTGGACAACATTTCTATTTTCTATTCATGTCCTGCTTTTTTCCCAGCAATGAGTCAAAATATTAATAGTTAATATTTTTGAGAGCTTATTATGTGCTGGTGTTCTATGTAATTTAAATGTACTGACCCACTTAATCCTCATACCATGACCATGAATATCATTATTATCATCTCATTTTACAGATAAATAAATTGAATGCCCAGCAGGTCAGGGACACTTGACTTTGTGTACTCAGTAAGAGGCAGAGGCAGCAGCTGAATCAGGGCAACTGGCTCAAGACTGCATGGTAAGTTGCTTCTCAAGAATGAAGGAATTAGGGGACTTAATAGGGAGAAGGAAATCTTCTAAAACTGATTTATGTGAATAGCTGTACAACTTGGTAAATTTACTAAAAATCATTTAATTGTTCACTTAAAATGGAGTAATGGCATGGAATATAAATTATACTTCAATACATTTGTTAAAAATAAAAGAATGAAGCATAATTTAAAGAAGTTGCTACAGGATTATTTTGATAGACATTTCTGAAGAGACTGTTAAATGATATCAGGACATTTCATTCCTTTCTTCCTGTCACTGGTGTAGATATGTATATTTAGTGTCATTTTTCTCAATATGAAGTTTCCC